>JAGVSQ010002834.1:0-23336 GCA_022683975.1 Rhyacophila evoluta | reverse complement strand
ATTTCTTCACACTGTGTAGATTCCATATGCTCCACTTTGGGAGCGAACATGGTATAAAAAAAAGAGAACTTAATCTATATTTTTATATGGTTACATGTTTTTGAATCAATTGTTTGACAGAATTCAACAGTAAAAGTTTTTTGTGGTCAAAATTATCTTCGATTTTGGAAGTTTCATGCAGATATAAATATAATAGAAGTTCAACGTCTGGTGTTTGTCTTGTTCCATTTACATAGCTAGAAGAGCAAAAGAGGTTGCACCCATTTCTCTTGATGGGGAATGGAGTTTTAGATTCCTTTATAATTGCAATGAAATGAAAATGAAAAATAACGTTTCAATCAACAGGAGTCTAAATCAAATGTATAGAGCCTTCACAATTTTGGGTAAGGAGTATTAATTGTGTTGGATGATGTGATCATTCATGAATTTTCCTTTACATAAATTATACAGTCATTATTCAATATTAGTTAAATTAGAAAAAAGACATGAAACGACTCTTGGATTTTTGCATTTATAAGTCTATAATTTGATTAAAAATAGTATTAGTAGAAAAAATAAAAACAATTCGATTGGTTTAATATTGATATATTTTCAATAAAAACATGGCAAAAGATGTTACAACCTTAGAACAAAATATAAGTACACACAAAAATTACACAATACATAAAATGAATCATTATAATATATACAAATCCTTTAAAATAAAAACACAAAATTATTTCATAATGGCTATGATACGCCAACAAATTAGTACATAAGAACAAAAAGGTATATTAAATAGTTGTCAAATTGGAATACTGTTTCATGGAAGTATATTAACATTTAGTTCATATTCAAGAAAATAAATTCATAATGGCCAAGTGGTAATTGTTTGCCGTGTTTAATAAATGGCCCTTTGTATACAATGTGATGAATGATAAAATAAACATATTTAATTTCATTTAGAGTATATGTCTATATTTCAGTATTTTATAATTTAGATAGTGCAAAGAAGATGTTTTATTAGATAGTGCTGGAATAATCATTCCAAATTTTAGTGGAATAGAGTTATGTGTTTAATTGAAACTTTTTCTTTGCTTTATGAATGATTTACAGTCGATCCAAGATTGAGGCGGGCCACACATTGGCATAATCTGTAAAATGATACTATCGATCAGACCGAGAGTCTAATGTGTGGTCAGCCTCAATTCTAATCATCCTCTTGAATTGACAGACCTCAGACTGTAGGTGTATTGAGTACCAAGTTTGGGAAATTTATTCAAAGCGTTTTATCTTGAAGGTACATCGGACAGATATGCCCACATGTATTAAATATTGTATTGCTGCCAAGTTATATCCTATCCAAAATAGATAATATGAGTTGATATTCTGATGGTATGTTATATTTATTATGTAAACAACGACTCCACATGTAAATTAAACAAATTGTCGCCTCGGTGACATAAATAACAATTAAAAAATTACAATACGGGAGTGGACGCCCAATAGGTTGAGTAATTAGTTGACAACCGATCATTAAAAATACATTGCCGAAATTCAAATGCTACATGTTGAGTGCATATCATTGGAAAAAAAAAGCTTCTTGTTAATCAAATGCATGTTTCGATATGACACTAGAATGTTTGCTTTATTGACAAACTTAGAAAAAAAGAACCTGACATTTATGGCTATGTCTAATTGATTCTTAAGAACAAAATATCTTGTATTAAGTAAAGACAAAGGTGTACATGATTTTGAATGTGGTCATGAAGTGGTAAGTGAAAGTGTTCACGTGGAGAAAATTTGTGAAAAAGGGTCGATAAATATAATGGCAAGAATATTAATAATCCAATTCAGTTTATGTTAAGATTCGTATATGTATAGGGTATACTTGAATATTAATAAAAATTGAGCATTTGTCTCACTAACAATTCTGACAAATATCTTTATTTGTGGAAAACTAGAGTATACAGTTTCTAATGTTTTTCAATGAAGTAGTTTCACTTATTGACAAATTTTATTTAGATAATAAGATTATAATGATTTTCATTGTATGAAAGCTAATATTAACAGTGAAATCGTGATACGATTGTATGTCTGTTTCCTACGTTTGGTGTGTTTTTGGAGCATGATGTATTCTGTAAACATTTTCAATAACTGTAAGTGTTGCAATCATTAAATAAAAAATATTAATATTTATAGGAATAAACACGCCACTAAATTAGACTTTTCAAGGAGTCACAATCTATAGTTTGCAATGATACCCTAATGGCTAGTGAAATGATCAGAAATAAAATTTTTTGCTGCCTACAGGATCTTTCGCAATGAGTAATTTTACTGATTTTCATATTACTTAGTTTTTATTAATTATTCAACAGTCATGCATATTATTATTAACTGAAGTTAACTTACTTATATAATAGATAGAGAATAATTGAAGATTAATACTTAGATTTATTTGAACGAATAAATTAGAATATGGGACGGAAAATTTATCTTAAACAGTAGTAATACATTTTATAATTTTATATATACAGCAATCCATCCAACAATCCAAGAATATAAGTTTTAGCCTTTGATTGCTTGTGAAGCTTTAATAATTTATCTGTATTATATTTGAGATTAAAATCTTTTCAGTAAGTAGATTGGTTGAATTAGCAGTTGCCAAGATTGATCAGTTATTTTTTTCTCAGGAAAGTTATTTGAAAATATATTACGAACTGTAGAACTTTAACTTTATATGTTAGGTTCGTCTGCCTATTGATGTTATGTACATAATTCATTGTTTAGTTGAAATAGTTTTGATGGATAGCTGCCGTATTGCAAAACTGACAATAAAGTAGGAATTTATGTTAGTAATGGTTAATTATAATTACAGGAACACTAAAGATGGCAAAATGAATTTTAGCATGTACATTTTTAATTTCAAACTTCTTTTTATTGCAAATGGGAAATAATTATCTAAAGAATTTGTGTTCTGAGTATTTCTTAAAATTTGAAATGTATTCTGTGATTACTGAAGAAGTTCGCTAGCCCTTGATGATAAACCATGATAATTGTAAGATTACAAAATTTTTAGCATTCATCAAGACTAGATATGTGCGACTGTATTATGAAAGCAGTGAAGGAGCATTCACTGAAGACAGAACTTCAAAAAAATTTACCAATGTAAGGCACGTTGAAAATTTATTTAATAATTTTCTAACAAAATTTTTTAGTTTACAAATCTAATCAATTATGATAGTAAATATCCCTATAACAATACAACAGATATTGAAAAATGGTATCTTTTGAGGGTTGTATATTTCTGTATAAAATTAGCCAATTTATAATCTGTTATATACTCGTCACAAATTAAGCCGAATATAATGCAAAATCTTAAAAATTATTGCTACGAAGGCACGCACTATGATTATAAAAACTTTCATAATCAGTAAAAACCAAAAATTCATAAGAATCATGAAGTCTAATGACAGTTTTTTTTAAATATATTTAGTTTATAGTGATAATTATTACATATGACTTGGTCCTATTCGAAATACGATGTATAAATTTAATAGTCTTAGGTCTATGGCTGCCTGGTTATACAGGAAAATCGTTAGTTTAATAGGTAGCACAGTGGACAATTTTTAATATTATAAAGGTATATTTAATAACCTGATGTCGACAGATGATAAAATTGAGGAAGAGTTTAGTATTCAAGAATCAATATTCCCAATGACAAGATCCTAGAGCTTGCTAGCAACATAAAAGATGGAAATGCAGCGTTCACATTGAATAGTTTATAGATGAAAGTTGCTGTTTAAAGATAAATAAAAACCAAAACAATAACTCAAATAATAAAGTGTAAAAATAATTGAAGAGTAATGGATAAACAAGAGAAGGCTCTATTTAAAAACAAAATTTTCTGTAATTAAAGAAAACCAATGGTATTTCATTCCATACAAGTCAAAGATAAGAAGTTATCTCGAGGGCAAGAAGACCTAGACGGGCAGGGTATATTGTTAGATGTGAGGAATTTAGAGTTCTTCATAATTTTTTTGAAAGATTCTTATAATTTTCAATTAAAACAGTTTTAATCATTACAATATACTGCTGTAGGATTTATTTTAGTTTATAGAATAGAAGATATCTACAAATTTTAAAAATGCTACGTAAATTCAGATAACTCTGAACAGCCTTGATACTTTTAGATTGAATATTTTTTATGTATGTTAAATAAATGGCAAAAATAGAGAGAAACTATTATTATATATGTAACTTAACTATGGAGTAATATAATATACGTAAGTACTTAATTTTCCAGATTATTTTGTTTTGGTTTTGTAATCCCTGTTTTGTTTACATCATTTAAAAATGTAGGTATCCTCCTATTTAAGAAAAAACTATACACGCTGTGGTACAGAAATACTACTATTGCTAACAATGAATACACAAAATACACAATGAACAATATCACCCTCTTTAAGCAAAGGGAATTAACCCTCAGTGTTTTTATTTTAAAAATCACAATGCCCACAGCTGAGTGTACGTTCGGTCAAAAGGAATCAAGCTGCAAATGCCGGACTTGAGAACTTGAGATTTTGAAAAAAGTAGGACCTGCAAAATTTGAGTGCATGAATGAGGGTTAATTCCGTTTGCCTACACAGGGTCGATATGCAACGATATTATACGAAATATTTACACCAGTGTAAAGTGTACAAAAATATTTATATTTTGTAAATTGGACGGAAGTAATGTTTTGAAAAAACTTCATTTTAAAAATATTTAATACTTCGGCAGGTATGTTTTGAGGAATAATAAAATCCTGAGGGTTACATTTATTGCTGTTGGTTATGATGGTCAGTGATACAATTGCTTTTGTTTCCCTATTATGCAGGGGTAAATTACGAAATGTATATATGTTTTAATACTATCCTGATAAACCAAAAGTCAACTGTAATTTATCTGGTCCTGTAATGACACTAATTTTATTTATCAATGACGATGAGTGTAACAATTATAGAACAATAACAAGATTTAAATAACCTTTATCTCGCTCACAAGAAATAAAAAACATTGACAACATGTATTTCTACGAATTGCCAATATTAAATAAACTCAACTGTCTGGCCAGTCTCTAGTAACACTGTGGTCTAAGCAATTGATACCGTCAAGAAGCAAACTTTTTGAAATACCTGGGGCAATTTTATCTGGAGGACCTTTGTAAGATGGCAAAATTTTAACATTTTTATTTACAACCAGAGCTGGAAGATCAACCAAAGAACTTAACGGTGTTTTAAATCCCACATCTTGACTCTCCGATACCTTTGTTGGTTTTAATCGTGTTTTACTATTAGTTATACTGTGTTTCTCATTATTTGTCTCCAATCTTTCAGATTTTAGTTCTTTATCAGAAAGTCTATTATAGTCAGAATTAGGTTTTTTAGTTAAATTATTGCTAGTATCGTCTTTAGTCCACAAGTTTTGATGTTTTAATGAACTGATTTGCTCTTTTACTCTAAGTTTAGTCGCAGGAGATTCTGGAATACTTTGATCTAGTAAATTTGGAGTCGGCGAACCAAATGTATTATATTTCACAAGTTTTTCTGGAGATCTAGAATGTTGATCCTCATCATTTGAGGTTATTATTTGCTGTATTTCATCTTGAATGCTATTACTTGATCTAGTATTCATAGATATTATTTCTTCTGAAATGCTATCTGAAGATGAATCGCTTGATTTATTATTACCAACACCATGACTAGATTGGTTGCTTGACACATTTTTAACGGCAGTTTTTTGATTTTGGCCTTTTGCGTGAGTTTCGGTTAGTGGTTGAAATGTTCTATTTTCATCTAGGTTGGAACCATTTCTTTTACTGACATTGTTACTGTGATGTATACTGGAGTAAGTATGACTATTTGACGGTCTGGTCAAATCGCTTTCAAAATTGTTTAAAAGAATTTCTTTATCGTTAAAGCCTTTGACGGATTCTTCAATTGCATCTGACTTGGGAGATAAATCACCAAATGATAAACTGATTTCTTTCGAATCTTGGTTGAAGTCAATGTCAGATGTCACACTTCTTGCTGTGTCAGCAACATTGTTTTTATCCTTCACAGACGCTTTTTGTATATTTGATTGTTTTGAACTGTCAGAACTATCGTGAGGTGAATCCGTTCCTTCTAATTCTTTTGAAGAAGAATTATTGGTGTCTGTCGAATTATTTAAGTTTAGGTGAAGAGCTATGCGGCTTTTATCTTCAGAAATAACTGAACTTTCTGAATCCGATGCAAATGACAAGTTATACATGTCAGATCTTCCACTGTTCACGACAAATGTGCTGTTTTGAGTGCCGATTTTGGGACTGGTTTCACTTTCATCAAAAGACTTGTCATTAGAAGAATCAATGGCGTTACCTGTTGAAATGTTGCCTAAGTTATCCAAATGACTAGTTTTTAGCAGTTTATACAGAACTTTCACTAGTTGCACTAACACTGGGGAATTACACTTGTCATCTACCCTCGTAAACTCCAAATTGCGAATAAGTGCCTGTCGTCCTTCGTAAAAATAGTTTTTACCTTGACCTGTTTCTGCTTTGTATATCGAACATGTCTGTCGCAAATCGCAGAATTCCAGCAACTCTTGAACGAGCAGCAATGATAAAACTCCATCATGCGAGGAGAGTGAGTCTTTAAGTTGAGGATTGTGATGTTTCGGATCATTTTCCGTCTCCAGTGCCATGAAAATGTTGGCTCGAAGTTGGGCTCTGATTTTAGCAAGAACGCCATTCTTTTCGAGCGCCTCAGTCACCAGGTCCTTCAGCTCGACATACTCCTCTTGAGACATCGCTATGAACTACAAGGATACATTTACTTGAGTAGTGGAGTTACGATCCACGATTGTTTACGAAGAGAGAACGTCAAAAGTCAAAATACTTCGACAACCAGTAACTGTCATGGGAACCAACTGAAACAATCGAAAGTGAACACGCGAAGCGTTAAAATGTTGTAATAAGTAAAAAGCTTATAAAAATAAATTTTGCTGTTCGAAAAAAACTAATTTTCTCGCTTGACGCTACCTTGGTTTAGGTGTCGATTTTTTATGGCGGGAATAAATTAATGTAATATTTCAGTTTACTACTTATTATGTGGTTCATTTAGTTAACGTACGTAATGTTTAAGGCAAAAGCTGGTAATGTCATTTATTAAATTTGGTCTGATATAGTACACTAAACGATGTAAATGAAAAATAATTACCATCATTTAAAAAAGAAAAATGATGGTAACGTTTTCCAAAAAATAGATACACAGTTTAAAAAAATATGGTACATATTATGTAGTAAAAAATATTATATACTCACTGTAATTGAACAATCACTAAAAATGTTGTTACTCACATGGCAATAAAATTTCATAATATAAAGGTTTTGTGATCCGACCATAGAAAGAGAGCCTTTCTTTGACGTCACATCGCAAGTACATATATTCGAAGAAAAGCGCTTTTCCACCGCTTTTCCGGACACGCACCCCCAAGCGGGTGGTCTTATCGAACACCATGCGCGAGTGGAGGCTGCGAGGGCGCGATCCGGTCAGTCAGCTAGAGCGGCCTCAACGGTGTAGAGGTCCGTCGCTCGCTTTGCAGCTCGAAACAAATCGTTCGCTTCAGTTGCCATAAAATTAAATAAAAAAAAAAAGCCGCTGCCATACTTTTCCTCGGTATCAGTGAAAAGGTAGTCCCGCGCGGGGTGTGTAATTAAAAAAAAAATTGAACAGAGTTATTCGGATTTTTTTGGATTGTTTATGGCGGCAAGCGTGTGATCGTGCTAACTGGCCGGCTGACGTTTTCGTGCCGCAAAATGGAGGTTTGAATTTTGAATCGATATTTTTGTTGGTGGGGTTGTGCGTGGCGTGTTCCCGACCAGCGGGGGTTATTATGAGACGGGTAAGTGAGCCATTTATTCGTTGTCCCACATAACACCGCGTCGCCGTGTGCCCGGGCGCTGTGTTGCTACACGCAAAAATGGATTTTCCACTATTATAGTCATACTTAACATTCTTTATTATTCACTGTTATCAGTGGCGTACATGACATATCCTGACAAATATATAATGACTATTGTTTATATCATCAAATAGCCATAAAATATTCAATTTTATATACATGGTTACTCTAAGTGAAATTATTATATAAAATTATTGGTTATTGTTATTATCATATTTTTACTATGTTTAATTTGTCTAATAATGCAGCATTAAGCACGAATATTTCCAGTAAATAACTTTACGACATGTAAAAGGATTTTGGAATTTTTTAAAATTATTATATGGTATTTCTTATCCGGATAACTTCCATGTCTATGTAATATACCATTTAGATGTTTTTATTTCTTTTATTTTGAAACCATATTCGCCTCATTATTTGCATTCAGAAATTGTATGTATAAGCAATAACGTAAATTTATATGAATATTTTTCTAAAACACTGTTCTGAGAAGGCCAAGGAATATTTTAAATTTCATTTTAGAGTTCTTTCAATAAAATTGAATTTAAATTTTCAATTCAATTTGCTTTTAAGCCATCCGAGATTTTCTGAAACTTCTTGCAAATTTGAAATGCAAAATTTAAAATAACATAAATATGCAAATATTTTGGTAGCCACTTAAAATATTCTAAAAGCTAAAATTAGCAAATGGGCAACAATCCGAAATGAAAATCTACAGGCTTTTCACGGGATGGAACAAGCATAAACACACTTCAAAATTAATTCGGTTATATAAAGAAAAGAAAAATATTCATGTGATTAAATGTATATCATATAGTTGACCAATGTGTACCAATACAAATACAGAAAAATATTTAAAAAAATACAACTAGTCTGAGACATCATTTAAAACCCCGTTTTTCCAGAAATGGATTCTTAAAAAAATCCACATATAGCTACAAAAAAAAAAAAACAAGTACTATATTTTATCCTGTAGAATAAAACATTCCAAATGCGTTACTTGTTTGAATAATATTACGTAACTCAAAATAATTATTATATATTTAATGATTCAATTGCAATATGCATCTATCGAAATATTAACTACCTACAATTTAAACTCTCGACTAAGAAAAAATATTGTAATAAATATTTACGTAGCTTGATGTTTTGTTGGTGCATTGATTTGTTTGAAATGATTATTCCATTTTCAAATGCGCAAAAATATTCATAGACCATTAGGAATACATTTCACGCGCGTATTTATTTCCATCCATCTTTTTAGTACAGGTTTCATAAATTCATTACAGTATTTTGCAGAAATTAATCCTGTCTTTGTGTAATAAGTAAGCGCGTGTGCAACCAAAAGATATGGGTTAATACTGACATAGAAAGATAACCTAGAAGCATGCTAGAGACAGGCCCGAATCTTCAAAGATTTTATGAATAGTATTCTGCTTTACATAGTGTCAATCAAAATTTGTAAAGTGACAGATCACTATTGTTTTTAATAACACGACGATAAGACCGTTTACCAAATGTTTTTGTTTTTATAAAAAGGATTATTTTAATATAGTGACTTTTCAAGAATGTTGCATAGAAGATAAAATCATATGAATTGCATAAACAAAAATAAAATGCGTCGCAGAAAAACTTTTGGAAGCAAGAATTTTTAATTAACAAATACAATACTTCGTTCTCATAAAAGACGGAAAAATATCTCTTTGATAAAAGCGACGCACAGAACACAAGTTAAATTAAAATAGCCGATACAATTGGGAGAAAAATAGATAGAAAGAAAATCCTGATTTTGAAATGGTTTTAATCGTGTCTTAAAGATGTAAGATTAATGCGACACTCGAATATTTGATGAAAGTATAGATATAAATGAAATAAACGGCTTAATGTATAATGTGGCAACACAAATAATAAAATTTATGAAATTGTAGAGCAAATGAGATGTCTTGATTCAGCTAAAAATTGATCACGAATGGTGATAGTAATAAATACGAAAAATGTACCTGTTTTGATATATTGGGATAAATGCGCCTCTTGTTACTGTACGCATCAGTAAAATTCCTTGCTACGGACCTTTATTATTCACTTTAGAAATAATTTTGGCACATAAATACTTTTCCTTCCTTAAGATATATCAGATAATTTGCGCGTACCGTAAGTTCTACAAAGACTCCCGAAGTAATTAAACTAAAATTTCAACGTGCCTTTCAATTGGAAAATGACTAAACGATTCGGAAGAAAGCCATTTTTGTAAGGTATGATTTCTGTAAAGATTAAAATCTATAGGGTGATTTTTGAAATTTCGATTGCCAGCCATTAACGTTTTATCTAAAAGCTCGGTCTAATGAGCGACTCGTTCATTCAGCCGAATATCAATTGTTTTTATGCATATATATCGTAAAACAGCAGCCCAATAACATTCGCGACATATTTGTGAAGTAGTCTTTAATCAGTTTTTCGAACAAATCAAGAATTTTACTTATATTCGTGTCGTTAGGTGACTGAGCACGATATGGTATATTTTCTTATCTTCTTTAACTATATGGCTATCGGAATCTGATACACCGTATTTGATTGTCTTGGCAAGAAGAAGCCGACGTCCTAAGAAACTCCTTGTATTTGCTCATCTTCTGTTTTCATTATATATATAAAATCGTGTCATTTCTGAATATCAATCCCATAAAGTTTGTCAACTAAAGGGTTAGGAATATTCGCTTTCTGTTTAATAGTGTAGTGATAAAAAAGATATTCAAAGTAAATATCAATGTATATGCCTATTAATACTGAATACATTTTCTTTATTGTAGGCAATGTATAAATATGATATCAATTTGATTTAAAGTTTAGTAAAACATGTATAACCACCCAGGATATGATATGGTTTTATTGAATATGTTTTATACACGTATTTTAACCAATGTGGGGGGAATTAACTTGTTTTGGACTATACTATCTTAATAAACATGTATACGTCTACACAAAACAGGAATCAAAATGCTTTCAACATCTAAAATTTGAACATTTACAATAATTACAAATCAGTTTTGAAAGTAATCAATCATTGCGCATAAGATTTCAGCCTAAGTACAAAAGATGATAGTAGAGAAAAGATGTCAAGTGTCAGGAAGAAAACATTAATTTTATCATTTCTCTCGTTATTTTACTATACTTTTTGAGAAATCTATGTTTCTATGAAAATTGAAGTTTTTGTTTTTGCGGCCCGAATAAAAAGCGGTAGCATATGAGTTTGACATGCTCGCTTAATACAATAACTAATGCTATTAAAGAGACCGGAGACGAAGATTTATATAATTTGCTTGGTGATTTACCAGATTATAACCTGCGATCGATTTATTAATCTCTGTATGTATATATTACATGTTATATGTTTATCTTAGTGATTTATCATAAATATGTTTATTGCCTAACATACCCAATAAACATGTTATATCAAAAAATCATTTAATATTCGGGGAATTAAATACGTAAATTAATCCTTTCAATATAATTATAATGGCTTACTCCATTAATTTTATAATGTTCATCATTTTTAAAATGTTTTTTTGTTGCTAAAACTCGGTTATTGTCAAACTTGTTATTTACGGGTCACGAGATATCGGTGCCCAGTGTGAAATGGAATTATTATAAACAATAAATAATTGAGAACACGAAAATAACATCGTTAAAATTGTAAAAAGTCGATAAAATCATCAGTCGTATTTTATATTTTGTGCATTTTGTAATCGATCAAAGATAATTTTGTTCTTTATTCAAAATGGTTTTATTCTCTATTAAATGCGATAAATGACATTTCAGAACAATATAACTTATTATTGGGTGGTAAATTGCTTACGCGTATATTACTTATTATTTTTTGTTTGATTTAGAAGTAAAACTAATGAGAAAATGCGAAAGAAAGGTGTCGTATACTTTATACAGTCTCAATGTTATAAAAGTCTTACGAAATCTTACTTTCTTTTTGAAAATTTTCTCGCAATAGATACAATTCATAAATTTGTTCATGCTATTTTTAATCCATGATTTAGCTGTCTTTTTTTCTTATGGGGACAGTATTGTTCTATGGAACCATAATAAAAAATAATCTCCTAAAGAAGTATATAAGGTTGAAACTTATTTGAGGGAATCGACGTAAATTAATCTTCATATAATGAATAAATGTATTGATAATTTTCAAAATTATCAATAAAGTTGTATTTAAAAATTGCCTCAATATTTTTTGTCATGCTGCTCTCTCCATTAATTTTTAAAAATTTGTTTGATCGTGGAAAAAAATGTGGACCATAGAGTCAACACTATTTTTATACCACCTAATACTATTCAATGATTATATGAATGAAGTGTCTCTATACTTATACGTATGGGTAATGTATCAATTTTAGCTAACTGAGCTTTATTTTAATGTGTTCGTTTTATAGTGCAAAGTTTGGTGATTTGGTTGAAACTTTGTAGTATTATCCCTGAGCCATCTTTACTCTGAAGTAATTAATACGAAGTTAATTTTCAACGTACAAGAAGATGACATTAGGCCAGAGCAGTGGCACACTCGCATATGGGTTAATGAATGCAAGGGATACCATACCATTGTGATAATTGAATCAATCAGGTCTTACTTTTGTGTATATAATTTATAATATATTGAAATAATAGTGGACTGTAATTTTATATTAAAAGTATACAAATCAGTGCCATTTTTTATGTATGAGATATGTATGAAATAAAAGAATATCTACTTTATCCGCTGAGAGAAATTAGTTGTTTGAATATAATCATAGATAAAAAATATCTTGTGTTGCCATATATAAAAATGCAAAAAAATTGAATTTTCCACAATGATTTCGTAAAAATATTAAATAATAAAAAAAAATAATCGAGTATATTTAAATGGTGAGTTAAATGTGTAGATGTTGTATATTTTGAGTTGATGTAATTGATACCCGAGTATATAAATCGGAAGATCTAGATTTATTGAAATATACCCTATTTTTACTTGAATAATCATTAGGATAGTTCTTGATACGAATTGATTTCAAATTCTACCTATAAACATAAATATTTTAATACGGAAATACTTACTTGCACTTAGTTTGCATATATACAGCCAAAATATGTCGAAAAGCGAAATCCGGATCGATAATAATAATCAATCTGAATATAATGAAACTAGAATTTATTTAGTTTACCTCCATTATACGATGGCTTAAAAGTTAATTTTACAAGATTATTAATTTTTCTGGTGGCTATTTCATTCGCTATCTGTCTACATATAAAACTATCTTGATGGCAGTATCACACTTGAAATTGCTATCAATAAATCTAATTAATATCTCGAATTGTGCTTGAAAAAATTAATCAGTAGTTGCTATAAAATTTATCAGTCAGAATAAACGAAAAAATTTGCGAGATTACTAGAAAATTGACGAAGAAGATGATGAGAACTAGATGCTTCATTTTGTAGTCATAAAGAAAAGAGTTTAATAATATAAATGAGAGATTATAAATTGCAAATAATTTTCATTTGTTTTATAAACTTTTTGTTTGTGAAAGAATTAAATATCGTTTAAATGAACACGGTAGAATTAATATCATTATGAAATTATCCCTCTTTTCATTCTCGATAATATGGTTCTAATTTTCAGCTTCAAGGAAAGTAAAGTGAATTACGTAGAAAATGGCGCAGGTGTCGTGTAACGTCTGCGTTTTATTACGTTTATAAATTAAAGTGGAGTATTAATTCGATGGGAGTGGACAGCAAAATGGATTACCATTTTATTATAGATTACGATGAATTTAATTTTTGAAAATATACGTTTTTACCGGAAGACTAACTCAATTGATTTCGTTACATTATTATAGT
The DNA here is from genome assembly GCA_022683975.1 of Rhyacophila evoluta. Classification (NCBI taxonomy): domain Eukaryota; kingdom Metazoa; phylum Arthropoda; class Insecta; order Trichoptera; family Rhyacophilidae; genus Rhyacophila; species Rhyacophila evoluta. The sequence goes on along the minus strand of JAGVSQ010002834.1, from coordinate 9,499 downwards.
AGAACTTTGATATAACGAACAAATATGGACGAGAAGGTTTCCATCAAAGTCCGCTATATAAAAATTGGTTTTCTGAATGCATATTTTATGAAGAAAAAAACCAATGTAATTTCAAAAATAGAATCAAACTTTGTTGGTACTTTTTAAGTATGCTGTTCTTTTATAATCAACTGTCAAAAATTACGAAAATATTTTTTCATTTTGAGTTTCGTTCAAGTCATGATTTTTAAATGTTCCTCATGATGTGATTATCAGTGTCATCTTCATCTACTTTCAAATACTGTATAAAAAATCTTTAGCCACGTATTCTTCAGCATTATGCTACATTGTTCTACATAAATCAGGGACTTCTAACTCTTCTAAATCTGTATGCATCTTGGAAATCAAAAAATTCTTCCAACCATTTTCCGATTTTTGCACTTTTACTTCTCTACAGATATTTTGTCTAATCCGTTTTATCGATATTTTACTGTGAGATTGAAAATAAAACTGAAGTAATTTATGATTTTAATGTATACTATTATATTTTTTTTAACTTTTTATCGTATTTGATGTTCAATTGGTGCAAAAAGTTGCATAAGTAATTGATAAATGAAGCATTAATTTATTTAGCTTGTTGAATCTTGTTAGTATTAAATTTTAGCGTGTGGAAACAGGTATTTAATGTTTTTTAATCTACCATATATGAAAATTTCTTCATTGGAGATCTTCGTTTGAGCATATGATCTCGAGTGTGACCCAGAAATATTAACTGTCAGATGATTTCAAAATTTAAAGATTTTCGAACATAACAAAATTATTACTTTGAATATGTTTGAAAGAACGGCATCCAGTGATGTGTATCTGAAATGGAGATTGGGAATACGAATTTGTTGACTGCATGGTATTTAAATATATTTGTAAGTGTTGATAATCGATATTTGTTGAATCCGTAATATGAAGAAAAATACGATGATAATGAAGCAAAATTTATTGTTATTTACGAAATGGTTTTTTTTTAACAAGTTTACGGACGTATTTTGAATTAAGAACATAGAAACTTTTTTTTAATATGGCTACACAACGCGTGATAATTATTCTTATTACGCAATATATTTCATCGTAAAGAGACTTAGATATATAAGGCATTTCTTTACTACTCGTAACACCACTGGGATAAGAGATTATATTACGCAATATTTAAATGCCTCCTTTCCAAATTTTACGCTCGAATTCGCAGCTTGGATAAGTTTTGGCGTCAAAAACACTAATTCAAGTTATAATTTAAAGGTATATTTTAGGTACGTGCTCTTCTTGCCGGTGGATATAATCTGAATTTCTACCAATGGAAACTGATATGAATTTTATTATACATCAGCTGTTTTTAGTATTACAAATGTGGTAATAATTTTCTTATAATTGTGGCAATTTGAAAAGCAACGGATATGTAACGGATAATTTTCGAGTATCCGTGTATTCCACCTGAGACAGACGTTTTATAAATTACTGAAACTATTTATTATATCATGTGTGGATCGATTTTTCAGCTTAGTTAATTATTTGTTTCTCATCAACGATATAGAATACGTAAGAAGTATCTGGCTATATTATAAAATATTGAAAAAAAATCATATTAATTAAATATCCAGAGAAATAGCTATTGTGTATTCAACTCTAGTGATCAAATACGTCCAGTTACAAATATAGTACAATCTTTATTTTTGCTACTAAACAAAATGCTTTTGATAGTGGAAAATAAATTAAATGCCATAAAAAACGCAATATTCATTTAGTTTGGTTGTCTTATTTTTTATTATAGTATATCATACTGCTGACTTTTTTGAGCTCAATAATAAACTATTTTTTAAAATGTTAATATCCAGACTAGTAAATATCTCTGGTTATTTCAGAAAGTACAAAAAAACTTTGCACGGAAAATATAGAACGGGATCAATGAGAAATATAAAATATAAAAACACTTTCGTTGTGTGCTAGATTGCAATCGCACTATTGAACTTCAGTCAAGAATAAAAAAACAAAAAATGTTTACTTACCCATAATTATTTTCAAATCAAAATCATAGATAATAAATAACATGAGCTTAATAATTGTATTGTATCAAATTTGAAATTGGAACACAATATATTTTTCATATCCGATCCGAAAGTGAATAATTTGTAAGTTATATAACACATTACAAAGTGCTTATGAAAATCAATTAGATCTGATTAAGCAAAATACGTTCTAGCCAAACATTGCATTTTCATTTTATTGCATATGATGCTTGGCAAACATCAATAGTATAATAAGACAAAGACACCCAATCATAAATATACACCAAAATGAATTAATCGGTATTTTTTCCAACCCGCAAATTAACAATTTACAAAAAATAATATCTACAAAACGTCCATGTGCTTGGAATATTTTTGGCTTTGAAGTTTAAATGTAAGATTAAATAATTACACATAAATTTTTGACAATACCTATTCTAAATTATAATTATTATCATAATTTCACCTTGATGTTTTTTCAATAAATATACGTATATATTGTTGAATTGTTTTATGTCGACATAGTGTTTTATTTATAAATAAAAAAATCACTAAATATAACCGATTTTAAGGTTTTATGGACAAAGACTATTATAATATAAACAAAAATCCAAACACAAAACAATCAAAATTTTAATTAGCACCCACAAGTCATTCAATAACTTATAAATTAGTAGGTTTTTCAATAATATAATAATCAAGAATAATGTAGTATATGCCATTTTAAGTATTTGAATTTCATATTACTGTCTTTATACTATTAAATTTATAGTAAATGTTAATTTGTTTCTTTAAAATTTCAATCGTATTTTTCTCTTGTTTGTTTATTATGTGGCTTGAAAATCTTCTGCTTGACTACATTCAATTATCACTAGCCAATCTATTCTCATTTTCCCAGACCATATAAATGTACGATGGTAACTTCACTGAATATATCCTGCAGATTATATTATATCACGAAATGACCTGTTTTTTTTCATAAATTTGCCGCCATTTTTTCCTCTGAAATTTTTTCACATTCTACGTGTTGTTCTATCATGTACTATTCCATATTTAAAACTAAACGTTTACTAATGACAGAAAATAAAAATGTCTACGGTAGTTTTGACTGCGAAAATGGCGGCAAATTTAAAATGTCAGTTCATTTTTGACACATTTATTTGGGGGTCATTCATAGCAACATTATTGAAGAATACTTTTACATCATACTGTTTTTCAAAAAACAAATTGTAGATTTTCATTTCTAGTATATTTAGTATTTACATTGTTATCGGTATTTGAGAAATATTATTTACAATGTCGTGCTCATTTTTATGTAGCATATCCGATCCAAAAGCGGAGCATATAGATTTCAGCAGTCTGAAAATGAACACTAAAAATGCAGTATACAGATCTCCGCACTGTCAAAACCTATGTTGACAAATTTTTTTTTCGAGAACTAATTATCAGATATATATGAAAATCAATTTAGCACATAGTCCTGAATATATGAATTTTAACTATCCGGCAGCAGTGAGAATCAAATCCGAACTCCCCCAAGCTAACCTCTCAGCTATTGGGGAGTATATTTTTCTCCGAAAATAGAGTAAATAGATCCACACAGAAATGGTTGTCAAACAAATCCCCAACCCAATAGGCATCCAGCCCTGCATTTTTTGATTTTTTACCTATTACCTATAACGAGTATTGCCGTATTAAAAATATACAGCATTTCATGCACAAGATTTGAATATAACGAAAACAATATTCTCAAAGAACGTGCAGCAGAGAAAATGTTTATGTGTACAGTTTGTAGTTCAAATATGTTCGTCTTAAAAAATCTTTACTAAGAATTTAATTTTAGTAACATTACAACAGTGCGATGCATTTTCCTTTTGTGCTCTGCCCAACAGTATAAGAGAAAAATTGTAAGTATTTCTTGGAAGACGGGGTTCCATTCTTTTAATAAAAGACGTTGTATCTATTTTTTTTCTTTCCGTTCTTTCTTGTTAGGTGATGGGCATTGTTGATGCAGTGCCGTACATAAAGAATATTTAAAATAATAGCCAATACATAATATAAACATTGTTATTACTTATTCAATTTTAACCATGACATCAATCTATGTAAGGTATTAAATCATTTATCCAGTTTTATATACTTGTCTCCCCGGTAGAGTAGTTGGTAGCGTGCGGGCCTAGCGATCCGGGGAATGCAAATTCGAATCCTCATCTGTCGGATTTTAAAATTCCGAAAAATGTAGGACTGGATACCCATTGGGTTGAGTAATTGCCTGACAAACAATTCTCGTGAAAAATAATCTGTCAAGACGTCTTCACATTGCGGAGATTCATATACTCCTCTTTCGATGTGGATATCTTCACACTGTTCCATGTTCGGAGCAAACATGATAAATAAAAATAGAAATATATATACTTCTACCGATTGCTCACATTAAAAACTTGTAAATTGATTTCCATTTCATCCAGCTATTTAAAAACCGTATTGTATTAGTAATCTATCTTCAAGCATTATTAAAAATATATAGCCTCTTCAAAAATTATATTTGCAGATAATGTGTGAAGATAAAAATGTCTCCCAAATTCTGAAGAGCATTTGAAATTTATAATCAGTTTGATGAAGCTGATTGACTTGAGTCGGACCTTATGTCCCTTATCTTCGGGTACCTTACAAAGTCAGTCCACTTCACCCCTAGTATACAGTTTTTCTGAGCCTTTGTTAGATGCCAAGATTCGCTACCGTACAGAAATACCGCCAAAATTCATACGCCAAACAACTTACACTTGGTGTGGACTGAGTATCGCCGCGTGATCACACAGCCCACATTGAATTGAACGTTACTCCATCCATCGCAAAGTGAATAACGAGCTCTTTATGCGTACTGCCATCCTTAAGTATATGTATTTGAAACTATTGATCCTTTCAATGAAGCTATTTGAAGCTATTGATCCAATCTAGATCGTGATAGGTGCGGTTGAACATCACATTAGTCTTCCGTTGTTTGAACCATACCACCACTACATAATATTGATTAAAATAGCATTAACTTTCGTTCAAAAGAAGATCAATCATCATGTTATATAAGTAAAATACAAAATAACAGATTAAATAAATAAGTTATGAAGTATCATTACAAGTTGTCGACTACGCCAATGGCTGGATCGTTTCTTTTATGTTGGTTTCTTGTACAACGCCGGAAAACTGAGAGCTATATGCAATAGTTTTTCAATAGAATTATCCCACAATCTTTTTGCACTGTTTTTTCTTCTCCATGATAATGAGTAGGCTGGAGCTTTTCAGTTTTAACCTTATTATACCTACACAAAATGAAGTTTGTATGCCTTTTATGATATTTAAAAAAAAAATAAGTAGAAAAACTTATACTTTAACATAGTTTGATGAAATAAAAACCATTTGATATTGGTGGACTTTGAAATTGTTCATTATTAACAAACTGTCTTTTTATTTTACTATACTACTAATAAAAATGTAGTTTATATTCTTTTTAGGATTAAAAAAATGTATATTTTAAAATGGATGATAAATTATTAAACCAGTAGAATAACTAATGCCTTAACTTAGTTTGGTGAAATAAATGCTACTTGATATTGTTGGATATTTTCATTATACGCCAGTTGATATTTGCCTTTTAGAATTCTCTGTTATATAAATATATGTATTCTAATGCCATACGTGTATATGTCACATAATTCCATTGACTTTGGATACGTTTAATGGTTCAATGGATATGTTCCGCAACTTTTTAAACAATGCTATCGGTATTTCCAAATGCATTGACTAAGTCTGGAGTCTAGAAAGACGTTGTTTTATAAAATCTTGAAACCATATACCTGTGGTCTATTATTAAAAGTGCATATGTAAAATATATCAATTAGCCAAATAAATCTCCATTTTTTTAATCACTTTTTTTTTTTGATTATATTTCTTATAACTTCAGCACACTTGAGTGCGTAGCAGTCTTAAAGTAAGTCTTCGGTAATTTATATTTACCCCCGGGACATTCCCGTCAAATAAAGTAGATCATTTTTTGATATCAGAGGTCCGGGATACGCCTGATTAAGACCCGATGTAAAGATGAGGCGGGTGGATGATGGGTAAATTAGATAGTAACTCATATTAAATACTATATAATGTAAATCATTTTTTCATATTACAATTATTTTATTATCGCTTACTGATTATCATTATAAAAATGAAATATTGATATCAAGTGATTCTATTAAAAAGGAAATTGAAGATTATTTGAGAAAGTAAGTTGTTCGTTGAGAATAGTATAATTAAAACAAGCAGATTTTTAAAATTTACTCAATCTAAACAACTATTAGTATTCTAATGATAAAATGACATTACGACACAAACTATTGTTACTAAGTAATTTTGTTACTGAGTGCTTTCTGCGTTCTGTTAATAATGTATAAAGAATGCCCCAAAAGTCACTGCCTAGTTATATGAATTTAACATAATATTTAAAGTAAATATTCAACAAAATATGAAATTTACTATAAAGAATATGATTAAACAAAAAATAAAAATGTGGTGACATTTCAATTGTAAATTCAGTCGAGAATTTACGAAATTTAGAATGTTGTCTTTTAATTATTATAAATTCGGTCTTTGCTTCAATCATTCGTGCATTGATGCAAGAATTTAAAGAATCCAGAACAGTGATTCATTTCAGTCATCCAGTACATGAAGTTCTTTGAGGATTAATAATATCATTGGACTTATCATGTAGACTGTATCTAACTCGAAAACATTTCACTTAATTTAATATCAGTGCGCGTAATTTCGAAAACATATTTAAAAACGCATCGTGTATTATCTTAAGCATGAATAATATATATATAGATTGTAGCGTTCTGTTAAAAGACAAACATGGGAAGGCGCTCTTGGCCCAACCTGTACAGAGCCCTAATTATGCACTGCTTTCCGTATCTGGCCAAAGACTTCATAATTTAGTTACCTAACTTGGTCTGCGTGGGGCAGAAGTACGGATCATGCGGTGTGAGAATGTTAACTTCGAAATAATTATTACCAACAGCTACTATGCACTTCTAAATGTTGGTGAAATTTGTTTGATAACTCCTTGTAGCCATGGAAAATGTAGTACTATGTAGTTTGCTGCAAATGAGTTATTATGTCTCACATTTTAACCCTTTGAGTAGTATGGGTGTACATGTGCATCCGTGCTCCTTGTCGCCTTGTTTTCAAAGCCATTATTTTATTTTTAAAAATATAAATACTGAATAGATCTATCAATGATATGTAGTAGTCATTGCAATCGCATCATTTATTTGTAGGCTACAAAAATACGTAAACATTACGAAAAAAAAATGAGTAAAAAAAGTTTTTTCTTATGCTTTTTTGATATTTATTGTGTTTTGTGAAGAAAAAAATATATTGCTGTTCACGAAACACATAAAAAGTCACATAAATCAGTCCTGTCGGTTAAAATTTCTTCTCAAGTGCTCATTTGATTTCGAAACGGAAGCAGCCACATGTGGTAATGTTATACACATTCTTGCCAATTTTGAATAAATTTTTAGTTTATTTTGTTCTTTGTTTGTAAATAGATGAGCATTGCTTACAAATCAAAAAATTCAACTCAATTAATTTTATGATATTTCTTGAGTTGATGAAAGATTATGGTGCTTAAAACGTGTGTGCATAAAAAATCAACTCACCAAGGAAAGGGTTAATATAATATAACGTTTTCTCGTGAACGATTCTCGTGGAAAATAAACTGTCAAGACGTTTTTACATTACGGAAATCCATATACTCCTCTTTCAGAGTGGATATCTTCACACTATGTAGATCCATATGCTCCATGTTGAGAGAGAGTATGGTATAAAAAACATCTTAAAACACATATTATTCTTACGAATGAAGTCCGATAAGTACTTAGCCTCACCGCCCGATGGCGCAACTATCACAAGAAAAGTTTACTATCGTGTAGTACATTCTCGTAGACGGCTACTGTCAAAATTTCTGCCGAATCGGACTCGTAGTTTTGTTTTGACCACGTGTGGAAGCGGGCGTGTCCGCGGATTTCAGAAAAATGGAAAAAGAGCAATATCGGTCGGTGATTCGATTCTTGTCTCTGGAAGGTAAAACGCGCAGCGAAATCAAAGAGCATTTAGATGCTGTGTACGGTGACCCTTCTCCTTCAATGGCGACCGTCAAAAATTGGTTTAACAAGTTTCAACGTGGTCGCACGTCGATTTTTGATGAGCCACGCTTAGATGCCCCGAAAACGGCTATCACGAAGGACAACATGACAAAACTCCACGATTTCGTATTGGCAGACCGCCAATTTAAGGTGCGCAAGATAGCATCATAAAAGACCGCGTGGGCCATATCCTGCATGAAATTTTGGGCATGAGAAAGCTGTCGGCGCCATGGCTGCCGCGTTTGCTCACTCCGGACAACAAGCGCAACCATGAGACCACTTCAGAGCAGTGTTTGACGCTGTTTAAGCGCAATCTGAAGAACACAACCTTAAATTACAAACTATAATATACTATTAGAAAGTATTCGTTTTTAATTGTCTTTCTCCATTAATTTGCTTATCATATCTAATTTTTAATATTCTTCTTCTTCCATATCTACTCCCGAAGTGTGAGTGTTAGTAAAAATCAGTTCCTTTTAATCATTTCAAATATGAATACATAAATGAAACAACAACGTTAAAAATACTCTTTTTTGCTTTTTAAAGTCAATATGTGAAAAAATCACATGGCTTATTTAAATTGTTAAGTCAAACAATCGATATAAAGATGTTTTAAAGAATGACAAAAAAATACACTTCTACCGAAAAATAGCGTTCTATAAAACATGTTGTGGCATTTTTTATGTTAGCACATAAATTTCGCTGCTGGTTTGAATTATTTAAAGCACTACAACCTTTTCTCACCATGAATTGTTTACTTTTTCGCGTGAATATGTATTCTGAATTCGATTATTTCCCCGAGTGACGAATACTGAATCCACTGCCAAAATAGCATGGTCACTCGGACAGCTGTCAACCCATATCTAAGAAACCGATTATATACAACGTCTTCCATAAATAAATACTTAAATCCACGTTCAACAACCAGAAGTGACTTTTCATTTTGTGTGATATGGAAAATATAACCCATTTTGACCTTTAAAAGATTTTCACACACGAGTATATCGATTGTAGAAAGGTAAAAAGGATGCAACCCTCAGTTTTAACATTTTTTTTTTTTAATTATAATTTAGAATTTAAAATCAATTTCCATCAGTCGAAATTTTTTTTTTATTCGAAAATCACATCGTGTACAATTTTGTACACGTTTTGTCAAACTTGAAAGCTTGAAATGCCGAGCTAGTACGTAAATTGAGATTTTATTGAGCGACCAGATTTTTTATTTTTTTTTTTAAACCATGTTCGCTCCCAACGTGGAGCATATGGATCTACACA
>JAGVSQ010002833.1:0-23342 GCA_022683975.1 Rhyacophila evoluta | reverse complement strand
TCTCAAACATTAAAAATTCGCAATATCTTAGTTTCAAGTGATAATTATATAAGCTTTGACAATAATATAATACTGAGATGTTGATGAATTGATTCTGCATAAAATATTGAGTACAATAAACAATATAGAAATATTCATTTTTGCAAATGTCAAGCGAATTTGCCAAAAGTAGAACGCAGTTTAAGTGTTAATATAAATCGGATATTTTCAGTAAACGTTTTGTAACCACAGGTAAGAAAGGTATGGAGAATAAAGTTGGAACCCTTGATCTCTCAAGACGTTATTATTTGATTTTATAACCCTTTCGAGGAATAACTATAAGAATTGCATCAAAGGCCGGCGGTTTTATTATACAACTATTAAACATCTTTTAGACAATAAAACTATGAAAACGCAAAGTTAATAACTCTACTACAATAAAATCGGGATATCGGCCATCCATTTTTTGTTAGTTCTTCTAATAAAGTTTTTTAAATGCAGGTTTATATCTGGAGCTATCTGACGTTGAATACTGTAATAAACCAGGTACTGAAATGTGAAGAAGTAGATGAGACGTTACTTCCTTCTGCAGCGAAAAGGAGTATATTTTACTGAAGAAAATCATTGTTATATTGTGATTTATATAAAAGTTTCGTGTAGTTTATTACGACCGTGAAAGACTGCAGTTTGCAGTTGTGTTGTATTAAATCGCTTTCTGTATCTAATGAATTATTTTATAAATACTGCAGATACTTTGTTGTGTGATGGAAATTAAATTAAAACTACCTAAAAATAAAAAAACTTGTATCGTAATTTGCAGCTTTGCTTTCGCCATTTTGAATATTAAATATTTGTATTTTGCAAGGGAAAGTTTTATATTATATAATATGTACTTACATTTAAGGATATCGAGAGCTGATTCCGTATTATAAGTTGTAATCCATCGGCTTGATATGAATGATATCGACATGAAAAATAGATATTTTTCGATAATCATAATGTATACTAACTACTTAATACACGTTTATTCAAATAGATGCAAGCTGTAATTGCCGAATTTATGTATTAACTTATCTTTTAAGTTTCGAAAAGGGAGAAGCATTAAAAATTATGATCAGGCAAAAGAATATCAATTCTATTGTTTTTTTCTTGAATAACTTATTCCTTTAATATCACATTGGTTAAATAAAATACCAGTTTAATCTAGGTGTACTTTAAGGTTGTGTCTATTCAATATTTTGATACCAGTCCAAAATCATTAAATAAATGTTTTAGTGCCTCTTCTAAAAAAATTGAAATGTATTACGTTAATTCAGGTAGTTTTGAATCTAATATATTGTTTAAGACACTTTCCTCTCCGGCACTTGCCATGTTTCCACACCCATTATGCAGACATATATATAACATAACGAAGTGAGGTGCTCTTCAAACTGCCAGAAGTATCCCAGGAAAAGATCGCTAAGACCTTGGTTGGCATGTACTATACCTATTTCACCAAACCATGCCCTGTTAATATATATATAGAGGTTTTTTGAGAAGAGACCTTCTTACTTTAAGGCTGGGCGTGAACTGTAGAGGTTGAAGAGTGCAAGTTAATCACTGATAATTATAACAATACGTTATCAAAGTTCACAACATTACTTCCAGACCAGAAACAAAGCATTATGGATATAACATAAAGGATGAGTGATATTAACATTTTTATTCTTCTCACAGAGAAAGGAGTTTACTATTTTTATGTCTTACGTAACTTTACTACAAAGTTCAGCTGAGATATATTGGAACTCATCCTTTATTCAAACTAATTTTATTCATCCTGTTATTAAAATTTATCTCAATACTAAGCCGTATACAATATTTAGTCTCTTGCTTATTATCGGTGATGATAATGAAAAAGAAAAAAATAGTAACATAAACAATAAACCTATAAACAGCAGTCAAAATAACATATACAAGTTTCACTTTGCTACTCTATGTTGTTCGGGGGTAGTTGACAGACAGACAGACGTGACAGACAGACATACATTTGTATTTTATGATATATGGTACTTATGACATATGAATGAATGTACGTCCGTCAAATTGTTTCATTTCACATAACTATTACACACTTGGCACACTTGGCAAATTTTTCATTTTTTTTTAGTGTCGAAATACGCGACGGCACACTCGCCATCGTCTCGCGTCTCACTACTCTGCCACGATACAGCGGTTGCGGAGCTTTTTAGTAGAGAGCTTCCATTTCCTAATATATTGATAACGCAGTCGCTATAATAATAATTACAGATTATATCCCAATTTATACGGAAGACAACGACATTAAATTTTTACCGATCATAGATTAACCGCGGCGTAATCGAATAACATGACATGTCAATTGATACCGTGAGAACTGAACTATAAAATCATTACAATTAAATATACTACACACTTTTATTTACAAACTTTTTACCCCGATAAGTAAACACTATCAATTATTATTATCATTCCAAATGAGTGTAATAAAAAGAGACACAACTTCTTTATGAGGTATGTATTACAAAGGTATTTTGAGTCTGTATGTTACGGTTGGATACATTAAGTTAAAAATTCTGTCGAATCATTTCCAATCGTCTTTCGGTAGTTCACACGATTAGGGTATGGTGGTTAAGTTCCGTTAGCATATTATTTAATTTTAAAAATTAAATAATGTATGTGAAATAAATGTTTTAATGAGTATATATATTTTTTTAGAGAAAGATGTTGGTTAATCGGCCAATCAGCTGAGGCTTCAGGTATAAGCTTTATCAAAAATGGCAACAAGATAAAATTAAAAAAAATACTGTATAATTAATTGGTAGATGAGGTAAGCTTGATCTTTAAGCTTAGAGAAATTATAAATGATATTTTTTTACATTTTGGTGTCTTAATTGGTGAATATCTGAGCTTAGAACTAAGCATTATAGATTGCCACATGAAGTCTCATAGCTGGATTATATGGGTAAGGACGTAAAATACAACAGTATTTTAAAGCACATCATTCACATAGATCAGTCCTATGGGTTCAAATTCTTTCTCAAGTGTTCTGTTGATTCTGAAATAGGAGCAGCCATGTGTAGTATATTATACACATTCTTACCGATTTGCAATCACCTTTTAATTTATTTTGTTTGTTATTTGGAAAAAGAAGGGTATTGTTTATAAATCAGCATATCCAATTCAATTGATTTTATCATAGTTGAATTGATAGTAGTGAAAGATTTTAATGTTTAAAACGTGTGTGCATAAAAATTAGCTCACTAATAAAAGGGTTAAATTCTGAAAAATAAAAACAACAAATTATTTGTTATACATATTTATATACAAGAAAGATGTTTTAGATTTAGATTGTATATCTAAACTATGGTATAAAACAGAAAATAGTGTGTGTCTCTCTGTCACAAGTATTCTTCCCAAACGGTGAGCAGTAAAGACGTAAATTTTTTACATGTGATGTAACTGCTATTTTTAGGTCAACTATTTAACTTTCAACTATACACATCATCACCGTTGATTAGAAAGAGACTAACAATATTGTATATAGTCAAGTAATACAATAATTTAAAACAACATGATGAATAAATTTAGTTTTAATGTAGAATGTAGGGTATTTCTGAGAAATCTGGACAGTGAAGTATAAAATATTCTAGGACATTAATCAATTTATTCGATTATATAAAAGCTTAAAGTATTTTTTTTTGTGTAAATAATATAACACAGTATCATTGACTTGTCTATTCTACTCCATTTCATAATCAGTTAGCGCTGTCTTCAATTTTTATCTAATGACATATCTGACACACCAAAAGGGGCAAATGTCGCCCGCCGATAAAATCGTGTGTTGTACATTTCTGTCCCAATGTAGACAATTCATTTCGAGCCCCATTCATGACAAAATCGAGTCCATATGTTGCTTCAATATAACGCGGTTGAATATATATTAATTATTTTGCTACAAACTTCACAGATTAATTCAAATTAATTCCTATTGTTCAACATGCACACATATATATACAGAAAAATCTAAAATTTATGCTGAAAAAATAAAATATGTAATAAGCGAGAAGTAATGCAAAAGTCTTAATTAGTGGCTGAAACGTTTTAAAAGTTATCACAATGTTCTTTAATGATATATATATATATCCACCGTGAAAAAGAAAAAAGGATGTAATCGTCAGTGTTTTCAAAATAGATTTATTTCAAAATCACAATCTATACAACTTAATACACGTTCTATCAATAATATGTAAGCTCCAATTGCCGAATTATTATCTGAATTCAGCTTTTAGGTTTAATAAAAGTATGGTCTGTCAAATTTGCGACCAGCAAAAAAACTTCCAATTCATCAAGTATATTGGTTCTTCTTAAATAACTTAACTTTAATTAATAACAGATTGGGTAAATAAAACACTAGTTTTACTCGTCGAGCAATTTAAGGCTGTTTGTATTTAATATGTTTACTTTATAAATTGTTTGTACCTCTTGTAAAATTTGTTTTGTATGGCTAGTCATTTTCCTTCTGCAGTCAAATGTCTGCAAACCTAAGTGATTCTGTTGAAGAGGCTGTTCGTTTTCGGTTTACAAGATTCTGCATGACTATTATGGGTGGATGCGGTGGAAAGGAATCTGTGAATGCCACAATACTACACTATAGAGGGCTCTAGCAATTTGTTTGAAGATGCCATCCACGTAATAATTGTAGGTAAGTATGTATCATTTTGCTTGCTTTTGGTATCATAGTAAAATTATATTTACTTGTAGACTATATATATGTAAAAAAATGTATCAAAAAAATTCACCTAATAAAACATATTCAAAACAAATATAACTGACGTTTCGGCGACGAAATTAAAGCAGACGTATTAAATTAATAAAGATTGTTTTATATCAGTAACATCTTTATCAATTAAGCTCCTTGGCTCAATACGTACGTGCGTCAGTGTCGGGAGTCACAGGTTCTAGTCTCACAGCTGCGTAAGGATATATATACGTATATAATGTATGACTATGTACTTTCTATGGACATTCTGTCAGTGCTGCTCTACGGTTTCGATACATAGCACTTAACAAAGGCACAAAGTAGCTGTATTCTAAGATTCTGGAGATACGGTGCTATGACTTCGTTCGACATGAGAAGATAGGAAAACGGACCATGCAGCCACTTATCACTAACAAAAAGAAGCTGTGACGCTGGACCTGGCTCAGCCACATGTTGAGGATGCCTCGAAAGAGTCTATACCTTACCTGTCTATTTTTAAGCCAACTGGTTATCAGGGTCCCAGAAGGCTGCTAGATACTATCTATAGAATGTATTCAGCGGAGTTACGGCATGCAGGTATGACCTGGGTCCTAGGAGACCGGAAGAATACCAGCGGGCGACAGGGATTCTTGGCGACGGCAGATTGTGTCCATATGCTCCACTTAAGAAGAAGAATAATATATCAAATATATTCTATGTATATACATATATATATATAGCTAGTAATAAACAGTCTGTCATAAGTTTTCACATTATGTAGATTTTATTATAGTATAAAAGGCGAAAATTCGTGTTTAAAATATTTTTTTTAGTTTTCGATTGTTTTATGACTTTTAAAATAAGCTTTGCTTTCAGTTTCGTCTATAGAACAAGGTTGTTTACTTTTTGTAAGCCTGTAGTATTAAACGACAAGGCTTAAATCGAAATATATGCGTGTCTGGAATAACATGGAATTTGAATTATTGAGTAATAGATTGGAAGTACATTTCTGCTTTTCCAGTAGGGAAACCGACATAGATTGTAAAGACGGCTTCTATGTGGATCATGCGTGTTTGCCTTCTGGATTTTGTACACTCGTGAATAGATAAAAGCCTAATTTATGTACGCAATAACTCAAGCGAACTCTCTTTCTCCACTTGTCATGCCAAAATCTAACCAGTGGAGGCAGATGCAGGGGTCAATTTCAATTAAACATTTCTATCGTAACAAATTTATATTTTATTTTAAAAATAATGATAGTTGTTGATATTGTAAAAAATAGTACCATAAGATGAAGCACAATATATTAAAAACAGAATAGGGAGGAAATAGAAAGACAACGCAGTGAGTAAATAATTATAATAATAATTGACATAAAACAACTCGAGTATTTGTAAATATAATATAAAAATATGAATTATGGTTATAGAAGTTGTTAGTGTGTGTGTAGCGGAAGTGGCGCATATGGTCTTTTCAATGTGAAAGTGTCCTCTTTAGTAATGAAGTATATGGTTCTGCAAAGTCTGTACAGTTTTTATAACGAGATGTGGTTGAAAGTTAATTGCTCAATAGATTGAAAATCTAGTACTGTTTCTTCGAATTATATATAATTTATGCACATACGACTATTATTATATATAAATTTATTTTGTAACATCATATTATATCGACTGTAGAAAGAAAAGAGGATGTAACCCAAAAATTTTCAAAATAGCTTTTATTCGATAATCAGAATTTATACGACTCACTACACGTTCTGTCAAAAGGATTTATGCTGAAATTGTCGAATTATTGTCTAAATTTAGCTTTTAAGCTAGACATAAAAATGATCTATGAAATTGGCGACCAAGAAAAACAGTTTCCAACTATTTATTATCAATTTTACTGATTTTTCTTAAAGAACTTTTTAAATTAATATCACATTGACTTAGATTCAAAACTTTGCTTTATTCAAATTCATTTTATTCATCCTTTTATTACAAAATTAATTCAATACTTGGCTCTATACAATATGTTTGGTCTTTTATGGATCATCAGTGATAATAAAAAGTAAAAAGTAACACAGTTAATCTAGAAATAGCAGCAACAATTACATTTAAACAATTCGTTACTTGTCACTGTCAATCTCACATAATATTTTTATGTTTTATAGTCTAGATTAAATTAGGACACTTTCCTCAAAAGATGTAATCCTTGCAAGCCACTGCTTATGCTCAAACATCAGGGAGTTGTAAAAATAAACATACGTAACAATATTCAAACGCGGATTGGTGAATGTTTGAACAGTGAGAAATAGGTGGCGAACATTACAATACACCAAACATTCATATCATATCAAATGATGAAAGCAGTAGTATTCGTAAATGTTTTTCGTGTTACTCCCATTCAATTCTTTTCTGTAGCAGGTTAAATCAGAGATAGACAACGCGGGGTCTGCGGTGGATTTAAGTAGGCATTACTTAAATTCAAAGTTAACAGATTAAAAATCCTAAACATGCAAATTGTTTGCGTTCCCGCAGTCATTAAGTTAGCGTGTGCGCTTAGGAATCTTTGCCAGAGATATTGCGGGTCCATTTCCCAAAGCTGCTGGATTTAAAAGAAATTAAAAAATGCAGAGGTTGAGAAATTGGCTAATAATCAATTTTCATTAAAGAAAAAAAAATTCATTCCGATAGTCAATCAGTATACTTAATTTCTGAAGTCTTCGTGGTAAAATTGTTGTGATCCGTATGCTCCACTTTTAAATTGGACATATTACTGGAAAAATCTTGCCTTTTTCTATAGTTCAAGATTCTTTGTAATTTATACTCATGTGATATGTTGGTGATGTTGATATTTAGTATTGGGTCCTTTGTAATGGAAATATTTCCTACCACTGCCCCAATCAGTGTCCTTATTTACTTATATGCTAGATAAATGGCTACAGTGTGTCTATTTACAGCACCGGTTATTTATTTAATTCTTATATGTTTTTTATTCAAGCATATATTTAGCAATATCGACACTTAAATATTGTGTTAGTTTCTAGTATGAATTATCAAAAATACAGATAATTAATGTCTTAAGCTGTATAAATCGGTTTTTACGTGGAATACTCTTTTTGAGCTAATTTTTTTAAAAACTCGGAGGTTAAAGGATCACCTAGCAGGTATACAAAAGTTATACATGAACGCTGGAACTGGCTGAGACAATGCAGTAGATACCTCTGGAGAGGTGGGTCTGACACAAGCACGTGCTTCTTTTGGATCCCGGCCTGCTGAAAACCATAGGATGTATTCGGCCGAGTATTGTTGGCAAAATTTGGAAACATGCAAAGTGACAAACAATTATGGAGGCATTTCAAAGTGAGCATTTGTTCCATACAAAGATCGCACCTGAAAAAAGATTTAAAAAAAACATTTCGACTCTAAAACTTAAGACAAGATAAGGCCATGGGCACGATAAATATCGCGGCAACAGAGCGACGGCGATAAAATGACGGACACGGAGATGGAAAATAGCTATCAATAGGCGAGTGAGCAAGTTGTTGTGATGACAGCGTGTTGTGTCATTGCCGAACTTGCTTACTTGCTCACTCACCTATCTATACCTATTTGCATCTCTGTTACGGTCGCATTGCCACGGTTGCACTGTCGTGCCCGCGTCATAACCCAGTTTCTTGTCAATCAACCAGGACCTGTAAAGTGTATTAAAAAATGTATTGTAAATTAAAAACGGTAAATTTTTTAAATTGTTTTAAATTTATATTTAAATTTGTGACGTATGATGAAATAAATGCAAGTTATGTATGTGTACTATGATTTAACTCGAGGAATTTCTATTTCCCTAATAAAATGAAAACTTTGCACACAATAAGTAGAAGTAATTTCATTTTTTACTAGCTATAGTTTTGTGACGGTAAAAAATTATAGGACATTCTACACTCTAAATAATGTGTAACATAGTAGCAGCAATATCGTCACACATCACAATGAGATATTATGTATGCATGTTCTGATGACAGATATTATGTAAATTCTTATCGGCGGTTATAGCATGCGCTCCACTGTATTGAGGTGTTATAAATAAATAAAAAGGGGCCTATTTAACTTGTGTGTAAAGTAATTCTTTCAACCCCATAGTTTATTCAGTGTTTAGTTTACACAGCGTTTGAACAACAGATTAACGTATTGTTCGTGACTATTCCCGGCCGGATAATGCATGTAATAATTGTGTCGTGATTATGATTCATTGGGTTAGATCAGATTGTTAGTTTGGGGAGAAGCTTTAGTGTCACGGGCGCGAAAGTGTTATTTTTTTATGTTGACACGGATTTATTGACTTGCAACAGTTGGACGTATACATATATGCAGAACAGATATAATTCACTTTGGATATTTTTTTTAATTCAAAAAATCCCTGGATAGTAAGTAATATAAAATAATATATTGAAGAATTTGTATACATCCAATCTTACATTTTATACTCAGAGCCGGCTCAAGGTACCGGTGATACGGGCAGTTATTTGGGGCGCTATGTGATCAAGGGCGCCACCATCAAAATAATAAATGAAGTATTAATCCAAGCTGACCTTATAAAATGGAAGGCACGTTCATGTATATACATATATATAAAGAGAGTCACTTCTAACGTGACGATAATCAAATACGTAGTGTAAATTCACGCAGTTTTTTATTGAAACTGATATTATTGTACGATACATTTTCAGATAATAAACTCATTTTTTATATGTTTAGTAATTTCTTTGTGATTTTTCAAAATTATTGTACCTAAGATCAAAGCCCCAGCAACCATATGTGCGTTCCCATTGCTACTAGATTAGGGACTGGGATTAATAGGGACTGGACGGACGGAATCGGTTAAAATTAACAATAATTAGTTGACAACCAAATTCTCATAAAAATCTTTTCTTCTTCTTCAAGTACTCCATTTATGGGGTGAACGTCTTTGCGATTAGTTTTGTATGCTGCATTAGAACGAGCATGGTGAAAAAATATGTTTATAAATTAATTAGAGATATTGAAATCACGATTGTCAAATCGATAACTTAACAAATAAGCGATCGTTATTAACTACTTTTGATTTATAAAAATAATTCAACGTCTAAACTATAAGTATCAAGATTTTACCCATAAGGATTTTTGTAATGTATAATTATTATCTCTATCATATATAACAGACAATACGTGTGTATGTCTGTCTGTCACAGAAACTACCCCCAAAGGGTGTGTAGTGAAGACGTGAAATTTTCATATGTTGTTTTGATTGCCATTTTTAAGTCAACTGTTTTACTTTCAATTTAACCATCGTTGTCTATAATCGAGCAGAGACTTAATAGATTGTATGTATCCAAGTATAGGAATGAATTTGTAATAAATGGATGAATACAATTATTATGAATGAAGAATGAGTTTGAATCTATCAATAAAAAATAAAAAGCGTGTATTATATCTATGATGGGTGGACTTACAAGTAATAGTCAAGAAATACATTTTTTGAGAAGAGTAATTAGCCCCCCCCCCCCGGTGAAGTGTTTTCGTAGTAATTGTAAAATTGAGTTATAATTATTCGACTCAAATAGATATATATAATATACAATAATATAATATTCTGAGAGTTTATATTGAATCATGGATAAAAATATACGACTGTATTTTTCTTCTGTTGCGTTTCATCGATCAACTTCAAATTAAAAATCAAGTGATGTCTGTTGCTGCACAACGTGTGTCCATGGATGGATGCTGTATTGAGGAGTTGAACGTCTCGCTGTGGATGGAGGTAGTTAGAGTCCACTTCCAAAGAGGGCCGAGCACCTGTTCCCGCGTCTGCGCATGCGACGGACTCATTAATTGGCACACCGTTTTCAGACGCGAGTGCATAGCAGCCATTTTATTGTCGCGCCGTGTTGAGCGACGCCATAAGCTCGGCGTATACTGATCATAAATTATTCATATTAGCTACATGATAAAAAACGATTAAAAATACTATCATCGACCACTCGATGAAAATTAATTTGATATTTAAAACTATCAGTTACTTCGTTAATTTATTATCAACAGCCAAATTACATTTCCAATTATATTAATATTGATTACATTATACCAGGTTATTATCAATACTATGTAAAATTTTCGTTTTTGGACATATCAACATATAGAAAAAAAGAATTAACCGTCAATTTTTTGAAAAGTATTTTTTTAAAATCATAATGTGTACAACCAAATAAACGTTCTGTCAAAAGGAATCAAGCCACAAATGCCGAATTATTATTGAATTATTTCCAAAATCCCTTAACTCCCTCGAATACATCTTAGGTGTATCAAAACCATTCGTAGCATGTATCCCAATTAGTTATATACCCGTTCATTGCATTTGAAAAAATCTGTCTATTTATATTTTATTTCAAAAATAATAACGTGCAAACACAGCTTTATTTACAAGATTCACATCATTTATTTCTAGGGAATTCATCAAAATACAAAACGTCTTGTCATTTAATGAAGAGAAAGTCGCTGAGGGATATATAATTCGCTGGCTGATGGAGTGTTTTTATCGGTCGCCGTCTCTCCAAACCCATTCCGGATGCAACTCGGGACCTGGTTTGTTATGCAATTAATTAATTATACGTGATATAAACGACATCAACTAGCGCTTCTCTTTTTGAGTACTAGAATACATATCTGTATTAGGGATGGATATATCACGTTATATTTATTATAATATAACACAATATCTTAATGCACACATTTATAAATTATTCCAAAACACTTCTCCACTGTTCAAATATATAATTGTTTTACTGTTGTGAATATAATATAATTTGATTTTTAAATGAGACTAAAATACATTAAATAGAAAAATACGTCTTAATAATAAAAACTTATGTTTGATTAGGTGTCCATATTGATAATTGGATGCCCTATTTGTTAAAAATGCTCTTTAAACATGTTTCAGTTTAAAATAACAGACAATATGCTATTATATAATTATATATTTGTGATGAAAAGATAGTCCTACCATCGTTGTGATATTGTAGTTGAATTAAATTAATATGGGGCGGAGTCCACTGTCATTATGAAATTACACATGGATGGAAGGGTTACTAATCTTGTTTTCTGCCTATTTAACACATTAAAAAAATCTTCCACCAAATCGCTTATATTGATCGTCTCTAAATTAAAGCATTATATATAAAATTTGGCATCTGCAAATATATCACTAATGAATTTATAAGTGATTATTAAAAAGGTTTACGTGCTTTTTTTCTTCAAAATATTTGATGTTTATTGTTCAAATATGAACACGACAATTGAACATACGAGTATATTACAATTATGTAGAAAATATCCAAATTACAAGAGACCACTTTTGATATAAGATTGAATACATTCAGGTTTTGTAATATGTCATTATTTTAAGATGGTATTACTACAAAGAGAATTTTTCACTAGCTGAACGTTTTGGATGAATTCAAATAGTGAGTAAAACCTTTTCTGCAATATATAACAAGTCCAATCAGTACAAAATAATTTCATCCATTGCTTATCATTGTCCTATTAAATATTGCAGATCATCCATGTAATTATGTATATTTCATTTGACATATATTTTTCTTACATTATACGCAACCCTCATTATAAAACATGAAATACACGTATGTGTTTGTCTGTCACAAGAACTCCTCCCAAATTGAGAATATCAAGGAACTGAAGTTTTGACATGTCATATGAACTGCTGTTTTTGAGTCAACCGTTTAACTTATAACATCATTACAGGTGATTAACAAGTGGCTGAAAATGTTGTAACTTACCAAGTATTAAATAATTTGTATACAAAATGAGTTTGAATCAATCCTGCTCAAAACCAGTATGTTATATATATGTTGTTTATAACAATAAATTGAGGCGATATAGTGTAACATTTTACAAAGTAACAAAACCACCGATTCATTTGGAAACAAAACTATGACGTTGTGTTAATATTTAATGTGAGAAGCTTTTAAAACTTTCAAAGCTGTATTGCTAGAAACTTATGTTAAGCGTCAACTTTCGATATTCTAGGTTTATTTAATTGTTATATATTATAAACTTGATATTTTCTAAGTGGTAAGTCGTTAAGTGATGCTTTTCCAGCTTGATGAAATTAGTATACGTTTTCTTGTAATGGAAACGACCACGTGATAAGAATACAAAACAGCTTCACAAAGAAAATCATACGAATATATCAGGTTTTCTTTTAATTGTGGCATACATTGTAACAGACGTCGGTAATTAAACGAATTGCACGGAACCTAATGATACTGTTGGGACTTCTTTTGCAGTAGTTTTCGTCTTAATTTCTCCTCGTAGTTTCAAAAACGTTGCATTTTATTAATTTTGCCTGTGAAGATACAAGGTGTTTTAGAGACCAAATGTATGTACCCTATAAATACATGCAATATATTTAATCCGTATCAAATCAAAAGCACAGTCATCAATAACCTGTATAGTAAACGAATAAAATATACTTCATGTATATATATGTCACTTAAAATAAATATAGACTAATATATATAATATATTCTGAAACAGAAAATGAATCCCCGTAAAAAGTTATTTCGTACAATTGATCAGTATAGTGCTTATTTGTAGGCGTCTCCATATGAATTCATGTTCTCCTGGTAGGCGGGAGGTGAAGCAACCATTCTTCGATGTTGGAAGTTGCGGGTTTGAATTCCACGACTTACAACCGATTCTATAGATCATCACTTCTGGAGATTCCTGTATCAATTCTTCTGGAGTAGATTTTTTCACACTTTAAAGATTCGTATGATCCACCTTCAGAGTGATTATAAAATAGGATTAAACAATATGTATTTGATTAAATCACTGCCTAAAAAACTATTTATATAGCCATTCGTTAAAAAATAATCAGTATTAGGATGGCGCTACGATAGCGGAGCGACAGCAGTAAAGCGTCGGCAGCAGAGATGCAAGTTATAAATAAGTGAGTGAGCAAATTGTTGTGACGACAACGTGTCGTCGCGTTGCCGAACATGCTCTCTTGGCCTCTCATCAATTTATAGCTATTTTGCATCTTTGTTACCGACGCTCCGCTGCTATCGCTTTACCGCCGTGGCATCTATCGTAGACTCAGCCTTATATTCAATTGTATTATACGCTTCAGATTTCAAATTATATTCTAATTATTTAATGTTAGTATTATTTATGTAATCACTTTTAAAATATAATATTATTGTTTGGATGATAAATCTATACGGTCTGAAGATATACATTCCGAAGTTGTCAACCAATGGTTGAATCCATTGGTCATCCAGTTTTGATCTTAAGACATTTATAAAACCGAGTACTGTGGGAATTAAGCCTGTAATTTCCAGGTCTGAAACGCGTACGCTAACCTCTCACCTATTAGACCTGCATATCAAGCTAATATTGGTCTGTACGTCCCTACCTGAGAAATCAAAATTATCAGTTCTTTTTCATTCCTATGTGCAGGACTATCCTACCAACAGTCATGTCAATGCGGAGACCAATGGCGATGTTTAACGAGAATACCTCGGATATTAATATCTTCCACCTGTGCGAGATGAGTTTAGATGGATGATATTATTATACATTATTAGAATAAGGTCTGTCTAACTTACTTGGTAGACAGCCCCCTCTTCATTCCGTATTTTTTAAAATTCTCTCTTTATTCTTTCTTATATTTTTACAATATTGCCTTTGTTTTTTATGTGTTCTCTTGTTATAGGATTTTAATATTTTTGTTATGTCGTATTGTGAATGTATCGAACTTATAATTCGTAATTTAGAATATGTGTAAAGTAAATAAATATTAAATAATCCTATATTTACTCTTATATATAATAATGTATATTCTTAACAAATATCATACTTTGTACAATAGATTTCAATAGTTTAATATTTCAAGAAGTATAATTATTATATATTTTTCGAAAGCATGTATTCTTTTTTACCGGTGTTTGAAACAAACATGGTAAATTGAATAATTCATTGCATTCCTGTTACGTCTTACATATAAATCCAAGAAGTTTAGTTAAATCAATTAAACGGAGAACCATTGCGATTGCTAGACGGCTTCCAATTATCATAACTTATTCTTGTTACGTTACCAAGATGCTTGGCTTCTTGCAGCTATTGCGTTACACAAGCGCAAGCTGGATCCATTTAAGTGCGTCGTACATCATTTCTACTGCATTAATGCATTCGCTTAAATGTGTACGCTTAATCATCTATTTACACGGTTTTGAAATAACACGGTCCAAAAAAAAGAACCGATTATATCTTAAGAGTGATTTTTTACTTTAACACGGCTTAAAATCTCACTTGATCTAAGCATACTTTCAACATTCAAATCAGTGAATATATTGTAGAAGAACTAGAAAAATGTGGTAAAGTTTTTATCATTCAAGCATAAAAGAAATTATCATTCAAATAGTAAATAGGCACATGTTTCTAATACTGACATTGAACGATAAAATAATTATGTTATTTAATTAATGCTGTTTAATATAACATGAAAGTAAATACCTGTTTGATGTGAAAATTAACTAATTTTAAGTTAAAATCAAATATAGTTGAATAAAACATATTTACCGTTTTTATATGATGATCTTATCTTTTTTGCACGGTGTCATTCGGACCGTATCCTTCGTGTAAAAAAGAGAATCGAGATTTCGCAATTTTTTTATAAGTTGCAAAATTACCCTTCGTAGAAGCCATGTCGCAATGGCCGACCGGTCCGAAAAATGGTCTAACCGGCTTGAGAAGCTCTTTCCTTTCAATCGACAAATGGAGACACCCACAGAGAATCTTATTGGTACCCTGCATTTCGCGACAAACGCAAGCAGGAGATTCTATAAGACGAAGCTGACAGAGCTTGGAGAGAAAACCACCGGTTAAGAACTAGAAAGTCCACTGGTATGGAGTAAATTTGGTTATGATTGTATTATTACGCATGATAAGTGATATAAAACACTATTTATATAAATTATTCTTGAGAATCCGTAACCTGTGTCGTCAGGTGACTTTAATATTTAATTATAAACTGAATACATCACAATTATTAATTTTTATAAATGTAATCAAAAAAATATTTCAACATGTCATCAAGCATCGGCCGTGGTTATTATAATTAGTAATTTAACATTACCAACGAAACATACCAATTATTTTTTTTAGCTAAATAACATTTGATTATGAGTCTTTTAAAATATTGGTATACTAATATAAATAGTAGTATAAATATAAGAATAAATAATTTACTATTGCAGCCATAAAAATGTTTAAAAATGAATAAGCTGTATAATTCAAACTTTAACTGGGGCTTCTATGGGTAGGTATGGTGCATTTAAAAAGGGCTTCTTTGTATTTTTACGCGCATTTATAATTGCAATACGATACTTATATCAGTTAAATTAAAGAAATGATTGGAGAGCAAATTTGAAAAAAATATATTCCGTAATGTTATAATATCATGACAATTGACATAGCATTCGAAAAACTGCCGCAAAATAAATACATATACTTAAATAAAATAGTGTAGAGATTTTAAAAGTTATTTAGAATTATTTGTATCTAAGGCAAACTGTGTTTTTTTATTACATCGTTATGCAATCAGACCCTCGTTATGGTGTCCATCTACGCACAATACTCAGTGACGATGCACCAAGCAAGCCGTTCGCGCCTGCGTATAAGGATATAAGCAGTTATCGTTAGGAAAACTGTGCGCAAAAGATTTATGTCTCCATCGATTGGATTGTGCCAGTTTCCTCTTCGCCCCTCGTCACCTTGTCTCCCCCGTTCGCTGTAATGGCGATGGTCTGTCTTCCTCGCATCAAAAACCTGCTTCTGCTCTTAGTAAATTATTGCAGAGCGGTTTGCCGTGTCGAGATATCGCTTTGTATTTATTGGCAGATACCATAAAAAGCAGACAGAAACATTTGCTCTATGTATTAAAGGAATGATTAAAGTCCTAGTAGCAATAACAATATTAAAAATTATATATTATACGATAATACATTATTATATTCCTACAATCATTTTAACACTTTGATAACCGAGTCTTTTCCAGTTAAATGTCAGAAATTCTACAATAAAAATGGACGATTTTTTATAATTTAGAAATGCTTTCTGTCTAGAATTTTTAGATAAAAAAAATAGCATACACCCCTGTAAAAACATATTTTCAATGAGAGCGTCGTATTCTTTAGTTAACAAAATACGATATATCGTAACTCGACAAGCAATGGATTCAGTGGCGGAGCTACATATTTGTACTCCATTTGACGAAGATAAGAATTACTACATTTACGATTTGAATATAAAAATAACACTAATTAATGTAAACCAAATAATCAATAAATCACGATTGTGTTTCAAGATCACTGTGTACCATCATTCATGTTGGTGGTCGAGTTGGAAAGCTGGCGAACTTGTGGATAGGTAGGTGATAGATTAATTTCCTTTTAGATTCATGCAAAATTACCAAACATTCAACCATAAACATTTCAATAGAATCCAATAATATAATAGTAATACATAAAAAAAAACAAATAAACTTACAGCTTTATAGAATGAGGTAACCAAATAAAGAATAACATTCGTTTAACCTCTCAATGAGATGGAATATATCGATTTTCAAAGCGATTTCTTAAAACACAACTATTCTCATCCGTATTCATATTACTATTTTTAATTCAACGATTTGTCGTAGAAATTCAACCAACGTTCCTGATTTATTATGTATTATCAGGAAAACCTGATATTTTAATAAAATTTAATAATAATGAACAATTGAGGGTATATTACCAAAGTGAACTTACTCCACTCTTTAATTATTAAGTAACTTCTCCATACTTCTTATGATAATATAAACTACAATATATCGACCTTGGAAAAGAAAACGGACGTAACCCACATTGAACAATTTTACACGAGGAACAAAAAACGTTTATTTAATGATTTTTACCCAACGTCAAAATATTACATTAAGCACAATCTTGAAGTGCATGTAGATTAAAACTAGTGTTTTATTTACTCAACATGATATTAATTTATGGCTATTTTTAAAAAATCCAAGAAAATGGAAGCTTTTATTTCCTGGTCGCTAATTTTACAGGACATGCACTTTTCAAACTTAAAAGTTTAAGCTTAGGCACTAATTTGGCAAGAAGCTTATATCCGTTCATGTTCCTTATATGTTCGCTCACTGCCCACATATAATGACGCCTGGAGATGCCGAAAGGCGAAACCCGGGTCGCTAACAGTGATCTCACATATGGAAGTTTACCAGTTTTAAATAATTTAGAATTAATGTCCTTTTAGTAGAAGGTGTATTTAGTTGTCTACCTTCTGATAATCGAACAAAAATCATTTTGAAAAGTTATATTGAGGGTTAAGTTATTTCTCCTTTCTACTGTTGAAACGGAATAGATACTAAAAATTAAAAACATTTATTCTAAGTGAGTTTTGAAATTTCGAGAAATTCGAGACTTGTATTATTTTGTGCACTTAGCCATTGATTGCAATGTATTAATAAGTGAATTATATGTGTTTTTTTTATTTTTTAGTGAAAATACGGGTTTTTTTAAAGTCTCTGAACAATGTATCAAAAAACTTCATGTTTCGACTAATTGGGAATGGATGATTTAAATAAACAAGGATACCGCGTATGTGGTAGGCAGCGAGTCCGACCTGGAACCATTTTATGTATTGTGTTTTTATCACCATGCGTAATTAAAATAAGATATTCATGTATCGGAGTTGTAGAGTTGTAAAACGGAATCTGTTTTATTGGTTTTTTAACCTACCGACTCGCGGATAAGATTGTACATCGCATATAATTAATTATTTTTTACTACGAGATGATGCTACCAAAAAACGTGTTTTTCTTTTTAAAGTCGTCGATAAAATGAATTACCGCGTCGCCAGTGAAGCAGATTACATCAATTTGAATACGATTTTAGATCGGATTGGTAGCCGCTATGTGCCAACGACGAAACAAGAAAAATAATTATCATTAAAATCGTTTTAACACTCCAGTTTTGTCTCCCTGATACTATCAAACTACATACAGTAAAATTTAGATATAACGGAGTGTATATTCGGCTGAATTATTTTTGTATACCAAAGTGTAGCATATGGATATACATAGTGTGAAAATATCCACTACTAAAGTGGAATATATGGATATTTGCAATGTGAAGACATCTTGAAAGATAATTTTTCACAAGAATCGTCTGTGACATAATTGCTCAGCTCAATAGGCAGCCATTCCTGCATTTTTAGATTTTTTTAAACACGACAAATAGAGAATCAAACCCGCATTCCCCTGATTGGTAGACGTGCACGCTATCAACTACGTTAACCGGGGAGACAACATATCACTATTAAGCTATAATTCAATATATTAATTAAAATTGTATGATATTGGTTGTGATTTGGTTATGAACAGTGATTTAGTCCTTAATAGAGAAGTTTCAGGGTGGTGTTTAATTTACCCCACGTACACACATCAAAGAAAATATTCCTCGATAATGATTTTATAAAAAATCATTGTACTAGATCATTGAGTTATAAACAGTTTAAAATGTTGGTTAAATGTGCTTTAAAAGTAAGTTGCAAATCAAAAAGTGACCCCACCACTACACTACTAATTATCATACCTTTATAAATACAAGCTTGCAGATTGCTGTTTTTATAGCTGAAAAATAGCTGAAAACCAAGGAGATAAGCAAAGCAGCTGTTAAACCTAAAAGCCCATTATATATGATAAAAATCGGTTCTTCAAATGCATTTTTTATGATTATTATTATTATTAACAAATTAGAGGAAATAATCAATTTTTTTATGCTGTTCTTTTATAATCAACAGTTTCAAATTCTTCTCCTGCCATTTCCTCTCCCTATACGGAGCATTTGCCTGCCACGTGGTAGCCATACGCCGTTTTAAATTACGAGAATATAATAAAATTTTCCATGAAAAATCTTTATCGGCTTTTCCTTTTATAGCCATAATGTAGTGGATTATGTCACCTTCATCCACTTCCTGACCACATTTTCTTCGGCTACTTATTCTCTAGTACTATTCTATATTGTTCTAGAATAATCAGGAACATCTAACTCTTCTAAATCTATGGCTGCATCTAGGCCATAAAAAATTCTCCCAACGTTTTTTCAATATTTGCATTTTTACCCCTTTTCTGATATTTTGTCTGTTATATCCGAAGTCTATTATTTCGAGGTTTTACTGTAATTAAAATAAAACTGCTACAATATATTGAAAAAATAACTCTCAAACGATCAATCCAATTCGCGATCAATTTATTGGTTACATGAAGAAATGATCGCGCGGGTAAATTCTATAAATTGTTGTATTTAACATGAAGTAATTTGATCATTTTTTTTCTTTACCATATCAGCTCTGAAAGTAAAGCATATGTATCTACACATTGTGAAGTTATCCACACCAGAAATATACTATATAGATATCCACAATGTGAAGACATGTCCTGACATTTTTTTTCACGAGAATTGACTAAAAACAATTACTCAACTTAATGGGCAACCTGTTATGCATTTTCGGATTTTTTTTAAAATCTATCAAATATGGAATCAAATCCGTATTTCCCAGATATGAAGCGCGTACGCCAACCTCTTTACTGCCGGGAAACATATATATTAATATGTAATATATAATTCAAATAAAACTAACATAATTATTAAAAAAAAATCCTCTCAAACAATCGATCGATTTCACGATCAATATACTGATTGCATCACAAATTTATCGCGAGTGTAATCAATATTACATGATATTTTGCATTCAAATACATATTAATTTGTAATAATAATTATAGTTGATAAGTGTGCGACTTTTATAGTGTCTAAAACGAGTCCAAATCGATTATTCGTCGTTAAAATATATCACGGTCAATTGATTTTTGTAATGAACGGAAAATTAATTTTGATAATAGCATTGTGGATTCTTCATATACCTTATTATTTCGTACTGATTTATACGAAAAGAATTGTCAGATTTTAAGATTTTAACGACGAACTGCATTTATAATATTCATAGGTACACCACAACGAAATGATACGTACAGAAAATACATACTATATTATTATAATTACAATCCCAAATTACATTATGTATCGCATATAAATTTTAAGCCTACAAGACAAAGATATATATTATATTGATGAAGTATTGTTTTCATTTAATTATATTTGTAGTTGAAAATTGTATACTCATTATAATATACTTACTATTACACACTATTAGAGATATAATCTATCGTTGAAAAGTTTTGTACGGTAGGATAGACTAGAATCACTGTTCAATAAAGTTTACTTTGAAACCGTCTAGTGGTAGTTTACCATTTGTAATCGATTTTTTTTAATATTATCATAATATTTTAACTATTTTAAACGGTTATCTTATTATGCATCACGTGATTATTATACATATATGGCTATTTCGATGGTCTTTTCATTATCACAATTATACACTTTATTCCATTGTATAAAAAATTGTCTTTTTCATAATCTTATTTAAGTTTTATTTTGAACGAAAATTGAAGCTTGTAATAAAAACGGTGATCTATATTCTACAGCACATTTTGGTCAGAATCGTTTTAAAATGGAAAATTAATAAATAAGTTATAAAACAGCATTTGTAGCAATATTGAAAGGATTTTAATATTGTATATTATTATAATAATGCACCAGATGTCTTGAAAATTGATTAATTATTATTATAGATTAATGCTATCAAAATCTAATCAAAAAATAGAGTTTTGTATCTATTAAATCATTTGCAAAATATGTTCTAGTTGTGTAGTGAAATAGTTGGTATGAATTAACGTGAAAAAAACAGTTATGTGAAATGTTTGATGAAAAATATAAACACAGGCACGATGAAACAATATATATTATAAGTTATTTATATTGTTAATTTGATAATATTATCAATATTTAAATATCAATGCTTTCATTTCTTTAAGTTGACGATCCATGATGCAGCTGAATCAAAGATAAAGATATCAGAGACACGATAAAGGGGTCGAAAACGCGGGTACATGGGGACAAGTGGACCCTAACCCAACACGAGAAGGGAATTAAAATCTCATCTCTCGGGTGAGGATAGTGTGATCAATCATTCAGGAAACGATAAGATGTTCAGATCGGTTTAGAACTTTGCCAACCTAACCCAACCATTGAAGCGTTAACGAAATAATAAAAAGTGAAGCCAACGATTTAAAAGTAGGTTGAAATTCAATCCCAAAATTAATTTTTCTCATTTCTTAAGTCTAACAGTGACCAAGAGGTAGGTGCGTGTGCTTCAGTATCGAAGTTTGTATATCTGTTTAACGCTTAAAAATAATACTAAATGCCGCTTATTCAATGTATGAATTCTGTCAGTGCTGTACGTAAAGGTGGCACCCAACAAATGCTTGCATTGCTTGATTGCAACAAAGCAACCGCACTCTAAACTTCGAAAACGCGGCGGATCTTAGAAACACGGTGGTATAACTTCATTCGCAATAAGGATATAATTGAACGGACCATGCAGCCACTGATGGCAAAGTGAAGCAGCGATTCTGGAGCCGGCTTGGCCGCATATTGCGGATGCTTCAAAAGAGTCTTCATTTGACCTGCCTGTTCTTCAAACCGACCGATGTTCAGCATCCTGGAAGACCGTTAGAGCGCGTAAAAATACTTGCGGGAGAAAAGGATTCTTGTAGGCGACACGTGGTGTTCATATACCCTATTTAAGAAACGGATATGAAAGAAGAAGTCTTCATGTTGTGGCAATAGTCCACTTAGATAACGAACATCAATAAAAATTTAATCCTTATTTTAATTATTACTAGCCTACCATAGTGCTTTCAATCAAATATGTACAAATCCAAAACTGTTTAATTGATTTTAAATACTAATTATTTAATTAAATGTAAGTCAAATTTTGTATAGAATCGTTTAATTTTTTAAATATGTATTGCTGGAAAATAATATCCAGAGAGATTTTATTGTGCAGTCAAAATTTAATATTTCATTTGTTTGTTATGGTCTCGCCAATATCCTGAAGTGTCAATGAATGGGGATATATTAATATGATATTTTCGGTGACATATTTTTTTTATTTTGCTGTCAAATATTTAATAATCTTTTTGAGGCGCCATGACACTATTGGCCTGTCCGATACAAAACAATTTCTCACGTTCTCATGAACACATATCTCATGGTTATGTTATTGTGAACTTGCCATAGTGATTCCCAAATATTCCCAGACGCATTTATTACTTTGTTTAATTTTTAGTATTTCTCTGTTTATAAAAAAATTAAATTTTAATTACAAACATAATATATAATATTTACGCTGCCTTTAATAGCACTCTGTGTAATGCTTCAAACATTGATTGCTTCAATAATAATAATAATAATAATAATAATAGTAAAAATATGGTGCCACTTTTATATATATTATATGTACGTCTATAAGAACAAAATTCCGAGTCTATGACGTCTAACGTGACCGTGAAACCTATAGTTCTGTATGGATGCGAAACCTGGAGCCTAACG
>JAGVSQ010002832.1:0-23346 GCA_022683975.1 Rhyacophila evoluta | reverse complement strand
TTGTAACATCTGAAAAGATCCTGGACGTACGTAAAACGAAACCTAGTGTTTGGAGTGCCTTACTACAGATAGCAACCATATGATTTTTGAATGAAAGGTTACTCTCAAACACAGTTCCAAGATCCTATGTATCATAATATTATTTATAGCTTATAAAAAAACATTTGCGAAATTGAATCGTTGTGGGATAAAAGAATAAAGTAATTGAATAATTAGACGTAAGAAAAACTTTTTTAAAAGTTTAACTAGACAAATAAAACATATTGTTGATTTAGATATTATAGGTATATATATCTTATATTATCTCCAGTGAACTGCAAAAACATCAAATATGTATCTGTTATGTATCTTTTTTAGCATATCCGCTCCGAAAGTGGAGCACATGGATAACACAGCATGAAGATGCCTACCCCAAAAATACCGTATTTAAATTCCCGCAATGTGCATCTCCATGTCTTTTTTTCACGACAGTCGTTTCGTACCCGATTCCTCGGTCTATTAGATACCCAGTCCTGCATACTTTCAGAACTTTTAAAAATCCAGCAGATGTCAGAATAAATATTAATACAAATGTCGGAAGCGAATACCATAACCTCTCAGCTACCAAAGAATCTATTTTCAATGTGATAAAATATTTTTAAGGCGCAGGAACGATTGAAAAGCATTTACAATAAACCAAAATACTTCAATCATTTAGCTGCTATTATGGTATTAAAAATATTAGAATTTTGTTGAGAAACTGAATACAAATAACCGTTTATAGTTATTTTCGACTATTTTATGTACTGTGTGATATATTTAAATATAATAGACGCATCGACGAAAGAACTTTCGTGATTAGGAGTTTTCGTTAATATTATAAACAGCAATATATGTTTGATCAACAATCAAAAAATTAAGATAAGTTTACACGTTATGGAGATTCATAGATTCTATTTTAAATGTGGGCGTGGAGATAACATTATTATTTAAAAAATGACCAATAAAATTTAATATAAAAATTTTGAAATTGCAATTATGCTTATAGTTAGTTAATAAAAAATAATAAAAATGAGTTAATAAAAATGGAGGTTTAACAGTGCCAGGGAGAAACTTTATCAAATACACATAATCTAAGAATAAAATCCGGAAAAATTCTGAACAATTTTTTGTTTCAGAAATGTGCAGACTAAGGCATTTTTTATGGCGGTTTTACAGTTTGCACCTTCTACTTTAGTGAGCCAACTTTGTCGTTAATGTTTTATTTTCACTTCCTTTCCATAACTTTTAATGACAATTTCTTTTTTTTCGCTTCTACGTTTTGAAACCGTGTCTTATCTTAATATTAAATTATATCGGTGTGCATATTTCTCTAGTAAAAGACCTTACTTTTCAATTATCATCACGTGCATTTTATACAATAAAATAAATACTTAATTATTTTGTGAAGTCTGGATAAGTCGTATTAAGATATCTTTTCAACTCCATTTGTTAAAAATGATAATTTTTTTAATAAATCAATCTGAATAAAAGAAAAATTCATCGGAATTCAACAAAATATTCAAAAAAATATTTTTAAATCCAATAGTTTTGGTTCTAGCATTGTATTGTTACGTTTTAAATAATAAATCATAGCAATAATAGATTGCAGATAATTTATAATGATTTTTACTGTGATTT
Source organism: Rhyacophila evoluta (assembly GCA_022683975.1). Classification (NCBI taxonomy): domain Eukaryota; kingdom Metazoa; phylum Arthropoda; class Insecta; order Trichoptera; family Rhyacophilidae; genus Rhyacophila; species Rhyacophila evoluta. Next base: position 21,687 of record JAGVSQ010002832.1, on the reverse strand, counting down.
ATTTGAAATTAAAATAGACGCATTCATTTAATAAAAAAATATCGATTTCCTATTAAATTTTCAAAAATTTGGCCTTGAAAAACGAATAAATATTTATGTCCCTTATTAAATAATTACGTTTTTTGCTATATCTCTCTTTCTCATTCTTTCCTCAGGTGTATGATTGAAAAATATCTAAAGTAATTCAATCATATTTGAATAAGAAAAAAAACTGTAAAAGAAATCAATTGAACTGGATACGTTCGATTATTTCTTCCGTTGTTTGTTGTTTAATTTGCGGTAACATATATAATCATTATAAAACTAAACTTTTTGTTATCAACGGCTATTCATTGACGAAGCAAAAAAAATCAGATTGCTTGCTTTCTTCTTGTATCTTTCCGCCTAACCTAATCTGACCTTACCTAACTTGACGTAACCTCATCTAACTCAAGTTAACCTGGCTTAACCTAACCTTACAAAAATCTCTTTTTTGGTACGAGACAAATCGAAAAAATAATATTTTGCAAATAAGGAATTGGTAAAAAACATTATCTAATCTTGCCCACTATAATAAAAATATGTTAAGAATTTTAAAATTATATATTTATTATAGACTTGAATTTAAGATTTATTCTTTCTTTTTACCAAAAAGCGCAGCCCTTTTTTGTTTAATAACATATTTTGAATCCGTAAAAATAATTATAATTCAGTGTAAATTACTTTGCCTTTGACCTATATAAGGATATAAGCCCACTTTTAATGTGAACATATTAAAGTAGCACTTTTGACATCAAATTTATTACGGGGTATATTTCATTAAGCGCGAATGACTTTGCAAAGGTATCTGTAGGCGCGTATTAATAATAATTAATAACTTTGGTCGTTGTTTACATCTAAGGAAAGAATATCGTTCGCATAATTAATATTTACTCTACGCAAATTGCTACAGGAATACTCTACCGTCCCTGACAAAGGTTATGCGTCGACGGTGAGATTTTAAAATATAATAATTCTTGCTGAATAGGCCAGTAATTGTTTGGTAAATTCGCATATATTTAGAAATAGACCATTTGGGTAACAGTTTAATGAAATGATTGATTGTTTAAATAACAAAATAAATGGAAAAAATTCGTCTCTCTATTATTGTATTTTCACATTCAAATCAACATATTATACAATACATAAAGAGTTTAGAAACAATAACCCTTTCGATATATTTGATCGTTAATTTGCAAGTAAAAAAAAAACAAATTGCAATTAATTTATAGTACTTTTGGTAATATGAAGATGTATATAATTATTCTGAAAAATATATCCGCAGAGTTTGATGGCAATGCAGGCAATGTTTAATATCAATTTATAGTTGTTTTTGGATTCATTTATAGACAAAAATAAATTATTTTAGCTGTAAAGTATTTTTAAAAACCAATATTTTAGATTGATAAACTTTAATAGTTACAACAATTTGGTAGACTTTCATTTGGGTCGTTATTTGCCATCGAGGGTTTTGCCTTACAGTATTTTAAGACTGTGCTTAAATTGCACAAATGTTACGATTAATATGGAAGTTCAGAAAGCTCAAGTGGATTTGTCTTTGAATTTTTTCATATAATATATTCACGGCTCTTGATGTTGAATTAGGTTGTTAATATTTTTTGTCTCATTTTTCCATATACTTTAATATTCAGCATTTGAGTAAAACCCCATTACATGTTGCTATATATTGTGTTTGGAACAGGAGAAGCTTTTTTTATATATCATCACCGCCAACATTCAGTTAAATTAAAAAAAATGATATCGAAAAAGGTAACTAAAGCTTGTAATATTGTATAAACTACTCAGTTTTTTACCGTGAAGTGCTTTCAGTTTTGACTTTTTAATTCATTTTTTTTATAAAAATGAAAAAAATATAATAAAAACTAAACTTATTTCATTAAAAAACATTAAGTTGTACTGAAGATTTTTTAAAATTGGTTTTAAATAGATAATCAAGTTTAAAATAAGAGTTATCTGATATTTGTAGACAATTATATAATTAATAATGTATCGTTCTTTCCATGTAAAATATACGTAAATGATATAATATGAAAGGGGTGCTTCCAAAGTGAGCTTATTCCAACATGCCAAAATGTAAAAGGAAGATTTTCAATATGCATTTTTTGTATAAATAGTTTCATAAATATTGAAAAAAAATGAGTATTAAAAAGATGTTATATGATTATTCGATATGTTTTCATTTAAATAGGTTCACTTTGAAAGTACCCCCTCATACTTAATATTAATTTTAAAACAGATAAACACCGTTCGGTTAGTATTTCTGTAAAATATATAATCATGTTTATAATTAAAAGTGGGTTTTAAAATTAAGCCAAACAAAATCAAATTATACGAAAGATACCTTATTTTAAAGGATTAAAGATGAATATTTCGTTGTTCGAATACTTATTCTAGAAATACGACTTAGCTTAAGCGGAAAGCATAATTAAACAAAGATATGCTAAATTATTTCAAAAAGAACTCCCATTTTGCCTAAATGAATATTGAAAATTCCTTGGGAATATTAAATTTACATTTTGTAAAATGTCCTTGGTAAGAAAGCACAGACAAATCCTAAAGCGGTCTACAAAATCGTTTCCTAGACGGTAAACAAATGAACGTTTGAATTTTTAAACAGAAACAGAAAAGTTTAAGCTCATAACGGAAGGTCTGGTAAGCCTAAGTAGGTATGGGATATATTTTTTTATCATCCTAGCGTTATTTAAATCATTTGCTCGTGGAACGGATAATACTCAATAGCAATTACCTACATTGCCTTGAAAGTTATACGAGTATCGACGAATTATTTTATGTGCGTAATTGTACGTACCTATTTAATATAACTAAATATCATTCTAATTGGGTCCTTTTATTCACTAACACGTCATCTTCCAGTTATTCTCAGGTAATTATTTAAAGCAATACTAAATGGTATATAATTTGGTTATTGTATTTCTAGTAAACGAGCTTCGGTACAGAATAAAGTTCCACAGGTGCATACGAAATTTTCAAAAAATATTAAATATGATGATCTGTACCACTTATATATATATAAGGCAAATTTTGATCTATCGTATGTGTATTATTGTCAAGATGATTGTGCCTCCAAGTTGTCAGATTGGTCTTAAAGAATCTTCTACTCGGTCAAATGGTGAATTACAGATGCCAAACGTATCACTTGGAAATGTCTCCATATGTAATTGACATATGGAGACAAATGGAGACAGGAAGAATTTCTTAAATTGATTCGATTATTTGTGGTACCGGTCGTTCATTGTAATTTGGTTTCCAAAAATGATAATTTACTTGTTAAAAAAAAATACAAAATGTTACAAACTCATAAAAGCTAGAACGGGGTTCAGTTAGTTGAAATAAAGATCACGGAAAATATAGTGCACGCCAACTTGACACTTCTGGCACTTTTAAAAGCGCCTTAAGTTCGTTACGTGTTACGTGAAAAAGAAAGCAAGGTGTATAATATATAACATTGGAAGTATATTTATAAAAGAAATACGTAGAAACGACTGGTAAAATAGAAACGAATTACGTACACAATATATTAAGAGCTCTTCCTTTAGAATGGAATATTTTGTTTTTTTGCTATTTTTTAGAACGGCCTTTTTGACCCCAAATTATATCTTCCGTGCCAGGGGCTGTTTAAAATCTACTTCTGTATAGTCTAGACATTTTTTAGAGAATTCTTTTTAACCTTTTCTACTGATTTGCCTATGCTGCAAATGATAGCAAAAAGTCGGTCTTTCAAATCTCTGTAGAATTTTCTTTTATATTACATGTTAGAGTATAGAATTATACTAAATATGAAAAAATAATGTTTCAATTAAGACTAATCTATTCTACGAGAAAAGCTTATTTTCTTAGCTTTTATTTTACTTGGATCATCGATAATATTAATTTACTTGAGATAATTCTATGTCTTTCTAGTGATCGGAAGCTAACCACGTAGGTGTCACAGATTGCGAGTTTGAATCGTACATCTACTTAGAATTTAAAAAAGAAATTTTAGACTGTGATATAAAAAAAAAAACTCTACAAAATGTAAGTAAACTATTATAATGTTAAAAATATAAACTAATTTAAAATAATGATATCAACTGTTAACTTCAACAATCTACTACAGCTTTACCCTTCTCAGTTAAACTTTAGAAGTCTTTTGATCTAGAGTAGCAGCCAATTCAGTAGAAATTTAATTAGTTTTTTTGGCTTATTCAACTTCTTAAGTAGTATTTTATTAATATTAGTTTGGAAAAATACTTTTGCTGGAAAGATTTATAAAATTCACACAGCTACAACAGTATTCAGATTTAAAGTAACTAAGTTATTTTGGCACATATTATTTAAAACGTCCAAAAATTTCATGAAATATTTTAGCATTCGGGATAGATCATGCAGTTCATTTTGAATATGATTTGCATTTATATCTGATTCATTTTCTCTCGAAAGTATTAAGTGGAAACTGGTATAATAATTTTCTAGCGTTTTATCATCCTTGAGTTTAAAATGTTTTTTTCAAAAATTATACATTTTTGATGTAGTTTTCCAGGGGTGTAATTTGTCCATTTAGAAAATTAAGGGCAATGTCCAGAGTATAATTGAAACTGAATAATTGGAAAAATATATTTCAAAGTACATTTTGATTTTGCTAGTTATGCCGCCCTCTTATTGTACCGCCTGATGCAAACGCTTCTCTGTATCATAGCACGGCACGGTCCAGGGATGACCGATAAGAAAAATTGTAAATATATTAAAATTCTCAATTTATGGGGTGGACTGTGTAGATCTACATGATCCATTATCGCGGAATTCTTAGAACACGTCTTATTTGGTGTATAAAAATATAAAGTAAAGTGGTCATATAGACTGTTTTACTCTTTGTTAATAATTAAATAACTACATTTAATATGATAGATAGCTCGGAGTGGTATTTTCTACATACGTATTATAATCAATATTATAAATTAAAAGATCTTTGATCAGTCAATGTAATATTTACTAAATCTATTCATTATTAAAACGTAAACATTGATTTCGTCAATGATTGTCTGGCATATTTTTGTAATCTGTTAAAACTTCCGTTTTATGAGCTTTGACTATTAAATCTCTATCATATCCGAAAAGCTGATATAGAAGGACTCGTGTAAGTTAAGCAAATGATTAGCCGCGTTCTACATACGGGTCTAACTTAATGTGAAATGACATTATAATGATATCGATGACACAATAAGATAACATATCTTATTTAAAGGGGGCAAAAGTTATTACATATGTCATTACGGTAAAGTTATTAGTGTTAGCTGAAACTCAGAGAAAGCTCGTTATGAAGTTCAGATATGTAGTATTGATTGCCAGTGAGTGGCCATTGACAATGAGCTAGGTTATAAATAAATAACCTAGTTAAAACAACATTATATTCACCCTTGTAATATACTCGTACATATTAAAATAAAAATTTCATAAGTGGAGTGGCTTATAATTTGATTTTTAAAATCTGCGCTATTTAATAACTAAAACAATTGTATCAGGCGAGTAAAACTTTGAATATTAGTTTTATTAATTGCGGTGAACATTTGTCCCACTGTGCTAAAATTTAAAAATGGATATTTTAAACAGGTATTTTTTTGTAAATTACAGAAAAAACTATATAGCATGTAAACCAGTAGAGAAGATCTATTTCAATTGTATTGAAAACAATAAGTCCACTGAAAACATACTATTATATAAAAAATACTTGTTCAAAATATTGTCCTTTAAATTTTGTCATAATGGAGTAAGTTAAATTTGTAATTAATCTCATGCTACGTTGTTTGATATCTTCCAATTTTTTTTTTTAATTTATTCCAGTAACGATAACTTATATGGATGGAACATGATTATTGTTTGTATATTTTCTATAAATATACGTAGCAAAACGAAATTGATTGTTAATATAAAAAAAACGAAATGATTCAATAAATAATTTAGAGCTTTATATAATAATTATTTAAGACTCAAAGTTTACTCTTGCATTTTTTTGATCGTCAATCCTACTACATAAAAATATAGTGTTTTGTGGTTGTACAAAAATTTTAATTCATATGGATACTGAAAACTAAATTGTGAAAAACCTGTATCTCAAAATAGCTACATCATATTAAAAGATAGGGATTAATTCAATACAATTATAAATTGGATTAAATTAAAATAATAATACAATGTGGTACTGAGACATCTACGTCGTCTATTTCGAAGCAAAAAGGAAAGGATGATAATTTAAGGTACTCAAAACGTACAAAATCCGTGCAGATGGTAAAATTTAAGTTTGGACACGTAACGGCAAGCTTTTGAATGACATTTCAGATCCTTTAAAGCCTTAAAGCACCTTCGCTGATGACTTACGTGACACATCCATTAGGCGACGTTGAATGACCTTTTGCTGCACGAATTCCCTTGGAAACATTACGCTTATAATTTAGTTTTTTGTATTAAATTTATACTTGGAATAATGTGTTTTTCGTGCTTATTAGAGTGAACTGGGATCAAGACAATCCTTCAGATTTACATTACTATAATATAAAAAAGTACATTTGAATTATGAATCATGGAATAATTTTATAAAATATGTATTTATACAGGTTTTGATGATTTCGCTATTTGACATATAAGGATCAAGACTTTAAATTTATATTTCTTTCTATTATTAATAAAGGCTTCAAACCATCAACACTCATTCGAATTGTATATAAATTCTGACCAACTACGTGATTATCAAAAATTGTATAGTTTTGTTTGCCCTGAATTTTTCAAAACAATGACAATGAAATACTTTCGAAAGTTGCTTTTCGATATATGAATCAGTATGAAACTATTCGACCAAAAAAACGACAAAAAAGTATTTGCAGCAACCTTTGATCTAATTATATAAAGCATTAGTTTTTTGAAGTCATGTTTGCTTTAAGTGTGGAATATTTATACCTCTTCAATAAAAAAATCGTCAAATTTACCTGTCAGATTCTTTTTTCATTCATTAAAGATATTTTATTGGCTGTCAGCTAATTAATCGATATATACATATAGTATGGTTTACTTAATTCAATCCTGAATATTTGATTTTATAATTTATAAAATACATATTTATTATTCAGCTATAGCTTATGATGAACCTCCGACACCGACGCGCGCATACTTATCAATCGACTGCCACGGTAGAAAGTTATTTATATATTTTGCGTATTTATAGACTGAATAAAACAATAAGATATGAATTCCGAATTGAGTTAAACAAAACAAAATATTAATTGAAGTTATGATACAGTATCAATTGTATTCAAAGACGAGGGAGTTGAATAAAGTTTAAACTCAACAAAACAATATCGAATTCAGTATTGCCGTACTAAATCAAATGATCCGTACAAATTGAAACAACATTAAGAGAAATAATGCGGCAGTATTAAAAGTAGGAAAATCTTTTACGTTTTCTTTCTGGCATTAGGAAAATTCTGATGAATAGAAAGCTCCAACGTTACGGTAGATCAAACTTTTTATTGGGAACTTTGAATCGTTCCGAAGATTTATTGGTACTTAGTAACGTCTTTCATAAGAAGGCTCTTAAAAATCTCTCTCTACTCTCCACATTCAGTTAAAATCGACGACGTTAACGTATAAATGAAAGTTTGATCGTTTGATTTTTATAGTTGCAATATGTTTTGAGACTATCAAGCACGATAAGAGGGGTTAATAAGAAAAAAAATATAAAGAAACAATACAAAGTTATTTTATATGTATTTTACCATACTCTTTATGTAAGCGGAGCATACTGATCTTTACAGTGGAAACACTACCACTCCAGAAATAATATATATATATTTATTATATGTATGAATTAGTGATCAAGTAATTGCTCGATCAATTAAATATCGAGTTAGGCATCTTTCGATGTTTTAAATTATGCAGCTGTAAAATGCTGAATCCACAAATTCAAACTCCGTTAATCCCAGCTAAAAATAATTATTTATCAAATTCCAAAAGTTTTATTTGTAACCCATTTAATGTATCACACAATGTGACATAAAGTAAACCACTCACTGTTGAATATGAATTCTAATTTAAAATGAAAATCAAAATTTAAATGATTGTACACTTGGATCACGTTTTATGAAAAAGGAAAAAAAAAATATAAAACGTAGCTTCTGGAAAAAATACTTAAGTAATGATATTTAGAAAGCGTTGAAGAAAAACTTGTAATATATCGATGTACACTTACCTATAACAGCCTCGCGTGCCATCTTCAATTCGTTTTCCAATGTTCGTATTCTGGTAGCATCACCTCCATCGGAAGGCGCGTCGCTTTCAGCACCGCTACCCGTCGTACTGCCCGCGCCGCTACCCGCTCCACTATTAGAGGCGGCAAGTAACGCGGTGCCAGCCTCTCCTCGTTCTGCTCCTGCCACCACCAGTCTTCTTAGCCGTGCGACTTCTCCCCTCAGTCTTTCGTTATCTCTTCTGAGCCTTCGCGATGCATCGGCGGCTGTCAGTAAACGAGGTGAAGCAGGCGATGCGGGAGTGGATGTTATAGCAGATGGTACGCTGACAGTAGATGGAACTGGCGCTAAGTTTTCACGGCCTGAGCCTGCTGAACGTCCTGAAGTATCATCTGAAAATAAAAATACAATTCTCCAATCAATTATCAAGTCAATTGAATGTTTTTTAGTTTAAAATGTGAAATAAAATTTTTCATACTAGAAACAATTAGCATAAAATAGAATAGAAATAAGATTTACTGTTCGTAAAAAAGATTAGTATACTCTTTCTTTTGTAAAGAAATAAAAGCAAAGACTAAAACAAAAAAAAATATCGGAAGCTTATTCATGTCAAGACTATTTGTGTATATGTAACAACCACGTTCTTGAATACGGCGAAATCAAACTAAAATCTCGGAAAATATCCTTATAATAAAATTATCCTTAAATACCATGAAATAGTCAGTCTAATAATATTTTCATGAACCAATGAAACTATTTTAGACATCCGATAAAGTATAAATAGTAAAATGACGAACAGGTTGCCAAGTTTTGAGCATATTTATAAATAAAACATCTAAATAATTAATACTTTCGACTGATGGTGCTTGATGGAAATTAATTTTAAATTCTAAATTATTTAAAACTGGTAAACTTCCACATGTGAGGTCGCTGTTAGCACTAAGCAACTAACAGTGATCTCACATATGGAAGTTTGGCAGTCTTAAATAATTTAGAATAAAACATCTGCTAATATTTTTGTGGTTACTTTTATACTGTCGAAATCCATATGCTTGACTTTCAGTGCGAACATACTAATATATAAATATGTACGATTTTTTTTTACTAGCCTAAAAATGAAATAATCCTAAAATTGCTTACTTCTTGAAACAATGTATCAATATACTCTATATTTATAAAACGTGTACAAATTATTTGTTAATCCAAAAATGTGTTAATAAGAGCATATTATTGCATACATAGTCACTTAATTATGTATTATTTAACCACAATGTTTGGAGATAGTGGGTATTCTGTCATTTTAATTTTAATTGTCTTTGTATGGGTGACAATAAAAGTTATTTTTATTTACTGATTATGGTTATAATTTTGAACTGACTTTTATACGAACCACGTGTAGATTAGTTTTGCACTTAATAGTTTTCAATCTCCGATGCCGATTGCTAGGTAATTTTGATAGTTCCGTCTGGTTTTAACTGATTTTTTTCTAGGAAGACCACGTGAATACATAAAAAAACTATTTTGAAAAAATTGAGGGTTACGTTCTTTTTCCATAGTTGATATAATTTTCCATTTTATAATTTAAACATGAAAGTAATGATTGCTTTGTTAAATTACTGAGGCATTGTCATAAAATAATATGTATTAATATGTACAATAATGGTTCAAAATAAATGTTAGGAAAAATATAGAATTACATTAATCACGATTGTGCCAGTCTTTACGCAACGTTCGAGTTGGAATGGCAGTTAACACGCAGTGATTTTAATAAAACGTTATTAATGGCTTAATAAGCCGTGTAAAACCTACGTTCAATTAAGCTCCGTAATGTTTTCTATTAGCATATCTAGATAGCGAAAACGCTTCTGTTTTTTGGCAGCAATACAAGGTGGGAATTACTGGGGGCTACCAATTGTTCAAAATGGCTCGCTTTTGGGAACACGCCCAATGCGTATCGCAACATATATGTCAGCGTTTATTATGTTTATGTCACATAGTTAACGAAACTTCAAATAATCGTTCTGTGTCAAAAATAAATGGCAATTAACGAACAGTAGATTTTAAATGGTAAAAATATTCCAACCAGGATATTAAATACGACCTTATTTGTAATAAACCGATTCAATATTCAAATGTCATCATTTATTAGTTAACGTGAAATCATTTTCAGGACTTACTCTATATAATATTTTGTTATTATTACGTGAAATATTAATTTATTTGAAATTTCACGTATTTTGATGTTGGTTATTATCATATCGTTTATGACCATAACATTATTATTATACTTAACTTAAAACAAGTTGTCCAAAAAAAATTGCCTCTAAAATACATCAGTACGTTTAATTTATCTTGGATGATAATGCTAGGTATTTATTTAGTTAATATTTTCGACTAATGGTGCTTGATGGAAATTGATTTTAAATTCTAAATTTTCTTTTGTTGTCTCCTATTATTAATTTCACTAATACTTGTTACTAATTTAACACTACAAATAGTAAGTTAAAATAGAATTTATTGCTAGTTTGTTGTATGTTCGCTCACTGCCCACATATAATGTAGCCTAAAGATGCCGAAAGGCGAATCCCGAGTCGCTTACAGTGATCTCACATATGGGAGTTTACCAGTTTTAAATAATTTAGAATTTAGGTATTTATTGTTTTTAGCCCGCAACGATACAAGGTTTAATAGTCAAACATCGTCCACTGATATTACGTGAGCAACGCTAACTTAAAAAATATAAGAAAAAGTACTTGATATTTTTTTCTCTTAAATTTTTCTAAAAATTTTAATCGATTTAGCGATGTGTAAATATAACATGTGTGTATATAACGTCTCGTATAATATAATTAATCTTACATTTTGGTGACAATTTTTGTAATATTGTTTCAGAGTGAATTTTAAGCTAATAATTAATTACCAATTTAATAATTAGAGCTTCTTATTTCCAAATTTAAATTAAGTTGACTACCTATCATTCAATAAAAAAAAATGTTTCAGTAAAATATCTGTAATATCAAGAAAGAAATGATTTTATATGTGTGTAATTAAAAACAAAGACATAACTGAGTTACATCAATGTTATTATGTCTTTTTCTATAAATCACCACGAAAATGTGTCCGCATTGTTTCATTTATTTAAAAACCGATTGTCAAATATTAAATATACATTTCTTACCTTCTGTGTATTTTTTTTGACAGCTGAGATTTACGACTGAAGAATGTTTCTAAAATCTAATATATTTTACTGCAAACTATTTTATAATGAACTGCGTCAGTCAAAAATAAAAAAAATAAAACAATGTCGTTTATTTACTTGAAACCGTAAAGCTTCAAAACGCGGCAACATTTCTTGAGCTCTAAGATATAAAAAATAAAGTGAAATTGAAAATGAAAAAAAAAAAACACGTCAACCCCGTGGAGTCTTTAATTAAATTGCATGTTTATTATGCGTTCTGCCAAGCGTTTAAAAAAACACAGGCAATTTTGTTATGTCTGGTTTCTTATTGAACATCTTACGCAGATATATTGTGAATAAATAGACCCAACTAGACGACAAGGCGGTTTTTGTTTCATGAATACTGAATGAAATATTCGAGGGATTGTACGGTTGGAAAAAAATGGTAGACAGAGTTGCCCTTGAATACGTTGACCATTTTATGTTTATGTATTCAAGAAGTAAGTTTTGATTTGTATACAAAATTTAGCATATTTTAAAATTCATCTCGATTCGTGACCAAATTTAACCGTAAATATTCAAAATCACATTGAATTTCTATATTTTAGTATTGATGTCGTAATGAGCCATTCATTTTAAGTCAGCTTAATTTCAACTCCATAAAGTAAATTGGCACAGTAAAATGAACTTCTCTTACATAATAGTTAAATTAATATACAATAAAAATATTTTGATTATACAATCAGTTAGTTATACTGTTCTAAGTTGTATGGGAAAATTATCTCTCAATGTAAATACAAAATTAAATCGTTCATGGTTTTTTATTTTATATAATATTTTATGATGATGAAAAATCGCGCAGAGATGTTTGTCTTCCTCGAGATTCATTGTTGAAACACTCTTTCTCTTTAACGTAATATTGCCACATTTAATAACAGATGACCGCATAAAAATAATTATCAAATTTTCATTTGATTACATGTCTGGTTATTTGTTGTTTCTGTTTACAATTACATATATTAAATTCGTATAATGTATATTAATAAAAATAATCCATATCAAAGAAAATGGTGTACATCATAATATTATTTTATTAGTTTTATATTGAAAAATATACGTAAATATATTGTGTTTAAATAAATATTTTTTAGCCTGGATATGGGCGAGTGTAGCAAAGAGGAGACTGGACTATCTGATATTTTAAAATAAAATAATACATTAGAAATATTTTAGATATGAAAAAATTGAAAGCCTCTTTTTAAATGACATTTTACATAATTCTCAAGAAATTTACCCGAAAATTCTCACTTTTTCCCAAAGATTTGTTCGTCATATTTCAAAATGTACGAGAGCTAGAATAAGGGAGAAAAATTGCTACTGCAGAATATTTTAAAGTAATTAAAAATAAACCGTGGAAAGAATATTCAATGACCGGTTTTAAATTATCGTTAAAAATAGAATAAATATACTTAATTCCAACAACCTGAACAAATATTGGGCTGCTTCTTTAAAATCTAAAAAAACATTGATATACTAAATCAGGACCAGATACATTGCTGAAGTAGTTTAATATAGTGTTTTTTGTTGTTGATTATTCAATTGATGTATTAAATCGTCTACCAAATACTAGGGGTCAGGTCTTCTTATGTAATATGGTCAAGTAAAAGTGGTTCTTTTTTAAAATTTGTTTTTCCTGCCAACCTTCAAAAAATTTAAGTATGCAGGGAACGAATGCCATTTACCGCAGAGGCTTGTGAGTAAAAAAAATGCGACCGTCTTTCAAAACTGGCTATTTAAATATCAGTAATAGCGGAAGTTGTATGCGGAAAAACGATAAAAGACCTTAATGGGTATTTCAATGCTGTGGAATGGGTTAGTATCCACGTGAGTCTTCTTGTTAGTGAACTTTAGTTTTACCACAGACTTTTGCGCACTTGAGTGCACAAATATATAGCGATGAAGTCTCAGTACTAAGCGATTATCCACTTTGAGTTCTACTTTCGGGATTTATTTGAGATCGATTTACTAATCATAATATACAAGTAACACTAAAAAAAGTTATTGTAAATAACTTAACGATGTTCATAATTTTTTTATAGAAATTCACACGACGGTTTACGACCAATCAGTTGACAGCTAATCAGAAAAATCAGCTTCAATGATAAAATAAATCTTCACATTTTAAATATCTAGTGAAGAAATGAAAAAGACGTAGGCCAGAGTTTTATAATCACAATGCACACAACTTAACACGCATTCAATTAAAATGATGTACGTGGCAAATGCTGATTAGTATCTAAGTTTAGGTTTTAAGTTTGAAAAAAAAAATGTTTTGCGTGATTTGCGACCGGGAAGAAAGACTTCAATTTTCTTGGTTTTTCATAATTTATTGAATTAATATGCGATTGGATAAATAAAATTACAATCTTTGTCTTCGTGCATTTCAACTTTATGCCTATTTAATCTTTGTCTTTGGCCCGAAATAATTAATTCGATGTTTTTTATACCTGTTATAAAATCTTTTTTATTTGGGTTACGTCCATTTTTATTTCCACAATTGATATAAATATATATATATGTACTACAACTGAAGTAGACAAAAATACATAGAAACATCAAAAGCACACTTACATGACATAGCACTTATGAAGCAATGTTCGCTAATGTCTGAAAAACTTTAATATTAACTCTAGGAAATGAAAAGATTCAGGAGTTTTCGGAAGAAAAAAATCAGTCCAACAATGGAATAATTAAATGGAATATATCCATCACAGTTGCTTAATTTTGGAATGTACATGGCTTGAAAAATATTAGACACGTGATATTATTTGATTTGTGGATTATATAGCTTTGTGGCGTGAGTGGATTAGTATAAAAAAATATTTGAAATCGTCAAATACCGTGATGTGAAGATTAAAATAAGCAACAGTTCATAATATCAAATACCTAAAAAAAAATCAAGTATATTGCTGACTGAAAGATTTAATTTGGAACTGCGATTTGATTTGTATTGGCTTAAAAATTTCTTATGAACATACAGAGTTTTTGTGTATAAATATCAGTATATACAAGTATCAGTGTTCTGAAAGCTATCGTTATATTTCTTCTTGCGATGAATTCGGACTTTGAATATAGTCAATTCTTGACACAAAGAGACAATTAATTAAACATAATTAATAACAATTAAAACAATTACATAATTCGAGCTCTAGACCTAACAATTTATAAATTAATAACGTAATGTTACTCATTAATTTTGTCATATTTTATAATAATATTTACAGAAATTGATTTGGTTCTTTATAAAAGTTTTGGCGTTCATGATGTAGCGATATTAACTTTCCGCTTTTATAGATTTTTTTACGATAAGAGCATTATATTTGTGGCGTATAATCTGCATATAAAAACAAGCTTCAGCGTTTATTCCGGGTCTCGGTAAACAGCCTTTCAACATTCACTCACTGACACGGCCCTGGATCCTTAAAGTGATTTGCCTCCCGATAACATCTATTTGAGACTAATCGAATTTAAAACCTTTTCGTGTTAGATACTATAAAATAATATCCATCCAATATTAGAAATAAACTTTCTAAGACTTAGTACACAAATATTTACATGTTAGGTTAAATAATATCGAATAATTTAAAAAATACTTGGCATAAAACTCCAAATATATGGATGTCCACTATTTAAGTATATGGACAGATTTGTTTATAAGAATTATAATTGCTAGTGTGTAAATTTGAATCATCTTTGAATTAAACAAAAAAATCTTATTCAAACTACTAATATACTTTCAGTGTCCGTTTCAAAAGTGGCGCATATGAATTTAAGTGGTGTGGAGATGACCACTGCAGAAATGTAGAATTGGAAACATGTTTTATTCCTGAGAATTTTTTCTCATTCGATTGCTCAACCCAACTATTAAGCAACTAGATAATTTAAATCCAAAAGCTCTGAAACCAAAGCACTTGCACTTTCTATAATGATTACTAATGTGATAGTCAAGATATTAAGCCAGATGGGGCAAATTATAAAAAATATTTGAAATAAATACATATGACAAATTACTGTAATATGTTACACACTATTAAAAGATGACTTCGTGGTTTTTTTTTTATTATTTTTGATAGCCTTATTTATGGTTTAATATCAGATTTATCGCCGTAAAAGGCAATGGCTATAAAATGACCCAAAAATCCTAGAAGGATGAGGCGCATAAGTTATTTTGCATGTTTAAAACGCGGGAGTGATCCCAGCTGAAAAATGTACATATAAATAAATGGGTCGAGACCTACATCTGTCAAATTTCAGTCATTTATCAGTGTTCAGTTGTCATAATGATACACCAGCATTACGATGTTGAATTAATCATCGTAAACAAATCATAATTACAGTAATAATAATGTCTGTTTGTTTATTTAGGCAATATTGATATAAAGAAATGTCATTCGCTCCAAATATAAAACGTGTAATATGGATATTCACAGTCTGAAGAATTTCATAATGAATTGATTTTATACAAGAATTGACGTAAGATAATCAGTCAACATAATAAACTCGCAATTTTGAAGATATTTTATTATTATTTTTTGATGTGTAAATAAAACTTAGTTTTTTTGACAGCTATTTCGGTCAATACTACCATCGAGATAAGTAGTGATATTCATAATAGTAGCATCACAAAACATAACCAATCAACACAAAGAAGAATTATTTACAATAATAAAATAATTATTTTACGTTTTTTATTTTATTTACGAAAATAAAAAAATCTACAGCTAATTGCTCAGCGAGTTAGAGAATAAATGAAGTATTGCCTGACTGGCCCTGGATGAATTAAGTTAGTATATTCGAAAATCTCTTATAAAAATGATATAATTATAAGATAAAGCCAGTTTTCAGTTATTTAAATTTAATATATATATACTTATATAGGAATATGATGGATAATCATAAAACACTGTCCCGAATTTAGGTTTACAAGTTAGTATAGAATACCATAACGAATCGTGTGTTCTGCTCGAATTAACGAATTGATATAATTCGTTCAAATGCATCAGAAATACTGCTATGTATAATATTTTTCTGAACATAAACGTATTGCTAACCTTATAGGGTTGAGAACAAAATAGTTAAAGTTAAATATTGAAGATAAAGTTATTCGAAGAAAACTTTCGAAACGTTTCACTGTATTTTTTCATTACTTTTACCTTTACTATATGATTATATTTCCTTTATTTTATACTAATTGAACGTAACATAAATATACACTAAAAACACATACAGTGTACTCTATATTATCCATGCTAATGCTTCGGTGTAAAGATCAGCATAGTCGAAAAACACGGATAAACCGAACTATATATTAAATGTGGAGAATCTATCATTACCGAAGAAAGTTTGTCGATTATGATCTGTTATGAACTAGCAAATCTAAATTGGTATGCTTTCTTCTAATTTTCTTCCGAGCTTTGTTTAGAACTTTCATGATTCCTAAATTTTTATTTCGTTCTGGAATTCATGGTTTCTCCCTTTTTGCAGGTCTCGTGATATCTAAAAAACATTGTCTTCTAAAATTTATGATTTCTAAAATCTTCCCTTTGCTATAAAGTGTTTTTATCCGTTTTTGCAAACACGCATTTTCATACTTAAGGGTAAATAAAGTTATTTTTGAATCGTAAAAAAATCTACATTTTATTTATTTACAACAATTTCAACATTTAGCACCGATAATCCGCAAACCGAATAATCGAGAGTACACTGTATATAGATTAAATTTATTATGGGTATTTTTTGTTGTTGTTTGAATTCTATTTGAGAAGCCATGATATATGAGGTTTTCAGACGATGCTAAAAGTGTTATACAGGTACAAATTTTATAAGGTAAACATAAAGTATGATGAAAAAGGGAAAACGTTTTTTTGTGGCCAAAGTCATTTTTCATACTTGTTTGAGTAAAACACGTACACGTAGAAACGTATATGTAATGACAGCTATCAATTACAAATACGCTCGTCTATAGCTAAGCTGTTCGCTTGCAATATCGTATGGCAGACATATTATTTATGGAAGATTACATTTTTTTTTGTTTTATAATGAATACAAAAAATATCACGCATTAAGTACTTATTTTTGTAGGTTTTTCTATCAATTATTGTCAATGGAAGGTTTTATTTATTATTTAAATAAAAAAATCAGTTTTTATAGATTAAAATAGAAAAATAGAGCTGAATAAAATGGCACTAAAACGATTAATAGCTAGAGTTAGGTGGTTTGTTGATAAAGACAATGATATGGAAGTCTCAAGTATATACAAAGTGAACGTATTTATTTATAAAAAAGTCTTTGAATAATCTCATTTAAAGCAGTCCACTTATTCCGCACAAAAATAAAATACATGTTTAAATGTTGTTTTTGTACAGTTTGGTATTTGATATAGAACATAGTCAACAACTGACTGAATGTGTTGTGTTAGTATGCCCTCTATAAACATAATATATATTTTCATGTAATATATTATATTTTGAAATGTTCACATAATAGCAACACTAAATCATTTGTATACGGTGGCACAGTAAAAGCTGCAATTATGGATTGATAAATAAGCAATTTTGCAATACAGCCATTATTTAACGGTATACCAATACATACATTTCCTTTTATCCAATTGATGCTAAATACCATTTGCTTGTACTTATCAGAACCACTTTATTCAAATTTCTTGATTGGATTTTACGTAGTATATCATTGATACTCTCACCATTTTTATAGTATTTTGTGCTAATCAGCTTTAAGTTTTCTGAAATAGTAAGCCATTGTATAATCATTTATAAGGAATGTAGATGAAGTATTTGTATAATAAATTTTATATGTTGAACAAGTGATAAATAGCGGTAATTTAATAATTATAGTTTGTGCTACTTGCTTTTAGCTTGCATAATACGTGCAGTAGAAACCTCAAAATACTTCATAAATACCTACGAAATAGAAAATCTCATCGATCGTACGAGTTTCATATGGGTCAATCGCTTTGGTCAATGATTAATTTGACCGAAGCTAAGCCACACATTGCCAGAAAGCCGTTGCGATGGAATTGGAAACGTTCGCTATTTACTCACTTCTCAGGTAAATTGCCTTTGATATGCTAGCAGATAGATGTTACATATTTCAATTTTAACCTCACGTTATAGTGCCAACACGTATTCATTTATCATTTAGCAATTTGTCTGCTCGATAGATATTTCATTTCAATTAGCTGATAAATAGCCCCAATGCCCAAAGATAAGCGCTAACATTTTGTTGCTAGAAATAACAGGTTTGAAAATTTAAAAAAACCTTGGCTTGATACCCAATAATTGAGCCCTTGAATGAATGACTATTCATTGTTGTGAAACAAATCTATTAAGATGGGTAAATCTTTATATTGCAAAGATCCATAAACTTCATTTTCAGGAGTAGGAGATACCCACACTATGTATATTCTTGTATCAACTTCATTTGAAGTGGAAATGGTAAAACAAAAATAAAAATTAATTCTATTGTTTTTTATCAATATCAGCTCAACTGTAGAAGAGTGTTATTTCAAACGAATTATATTGTTATTGTATATTAATAATTATTATTAGAGAATAATATTATAATTTAATACTCAGTGAATACAGTAAGTAACCTTAAAACTTAGAAAATTTAAGAAAATTGGTTCAATTGTTTTACAATTTATCATTAATAAAAATAATTTATTTATTACACCACTATATTCTGGTGAAATAATTGCTGTACTAACTCTGATTTTTATATTCCTATAAATTACCAAATATATAAATAAATTATGACATTGTTGTATTCAATAAGCGATATATTATATTGTGAGACTGCTGTTTGATCTAGAATAACTAGTGAAAATTAAAAAAAATATGTCAGTCTTATTAAAAAGAAATGTATTAGAATTTAAGTCATTTGCTTTATTTAAACGAAGAAAAATGGTAATATTTTTAGTTGAGTTTACAACAAGATTTAAAAACATAATAAATAAATTTAAGATTACGTATCCATGATTTTTATAATAATGTTACTATATTAACTGTCAGGAAAATTAATTATAAATATATTTTTGAAACCGTATTATTATTTTAATATAATGGCTATTGAAGATAAATAATAGACTACATTAATTATAGTAATTATACTTAAGATAAACAGCTATGATTGAGTTTTAGATTAAGAACTTAGTACAGTTCCGTTTGTATAAATGTTAGATATTGTTGAGTGAATAGCCATTACCATGGGAAGTCGAACTATCTTTCACTCCTGTATAGTTTATTCATTATCTTGGGGCCTTAGTTACATCTCGAGATAAACTACAGACATATAAGGTTTTCATCGATAGTAGATAGAGCTTATATCCAAATATAAAGTATAATAAAATGAAATATTTCTGTTTTTAGTGCAGTTAAATAAAAGATGATTTATTCAAAATAAACCTATTCAATCTTTTTTCCCTTAAAAATAAGCCATCCGATTCTAATAAGGTTAAATTGGATTAGCATTGGTGGGGTTAGATTAGGTTGGACTATGTTTAATTAGGTTAGGTTAGTTTAGTTTATGTTAAATTATATTAGATTCGATTAGGTTAGAGATACAGCCGAGGATGCAACGATCTGCATTGTTTTTTTACATATCGTGAGAATAATCTTTCAGAATTAGATTTAATTGTTTATTGCTCAATAGAAGTAAGTTTACAATTTAATATAGTATAAAAATACATTGAGTTGGTAATTATATAGTAAAGATATAGAGTAAACAACTGAATTAAATGCATTAGACTAATTCTCTTGAATGATTGCATAAATTACTCTACATATTATAAAAAAAATCTTGTGTTTGTATAAATCGATTCTATCCTTATTTTCGTGCGTATTTCTTGCAAAAGGGATCGCCTTGGCAGGTCGGTAATAATTTATTCTAATTAAGTAGCCCTCTTTTTGCAATTCGTTGCCATTAAAACGTATCAATTGATAATTAAAAAGGCGTGAAAGTGGGATGAGACTGTAAGTTACAGCCTGTAGTAAAATTTTTATAGCTAAAAAACTTTTTTTTACTATATCTGATGTGAAGTTGAAGATGGAGCATATGGATCTCTACAATGTGAAGATTCCTACTCCAAAAATGAAGTAAATGAATTTTTGCAATGAAAACATGCGTAATCATGCAAACTAGTTGCCATCCTAATGCTTAATCTGTTCAGTACTTAATATTTGATTTAAAATAGACGTTAACCGTATTTTATAAGAATATCAATATAATGTTTTAAATGAGCCATTTTTCATCAACATATTGATTTGCATATTTAATTTCACGCAAATGAACGTATACCCGTAGAATTTAATATTATTGCATATTGAATTAATGATAACAATTGTATTCGTGATTCTTTATAAAAAATATTCATAATAAATTTGATGCCTCGTGAGTTTGAAGTATCATAAACACGTGATGCGGATACTTAGCGAGAAACTCAATTAATATCCTTGGCACTTTATTTGGTGCAAAAGGTTGTCAAATAGTATTTACACACTGTATTCAATTAAAATAAAAGATATTGGAATGGTCCGAAAACTTTAAGCGGGTGCTGGAAATTCTCAAGGTGCTGTATGGTAGTCATGTGCTCCACAGAATGAGAGTATACTGTACAATTTGGTAATTACGCTGAAATAAAAGTATTAGTTCGTAAAACTTTTCAATACATTATTATAATGAAAGCCGTATAGTATTTACTAACAATTAACAAGAACGAACCTTTTAATTAAAATATACTGTTTTCGACAGATGTTACGAGGTCGCTTAGTAAAATAATTGTACAGATAACTGCATAAAACAATTTTAATGAACTCATTAAAACATATTTCGTGAACTTAAGTGGACCAGAATACCAAGCACTGGGTAAAATTATACACGCGCGAACAATTAATTGATTGTGCGATGAAATATTTCATTATTATATATATCCTTATATCATTTAATTAAATGAATAGTTTCGAACATGCATGTGTACTTAAATTCGACAGAAATATTTTTCAATTAATTTTACTTTGTTTCTAGTCTGTCGTTGTTTAGTTTGTATGTATAAAGGTGAATTATCCGGAACTGGGAATTGCAAGCTCGAATTTGTAAACTTATCCAATATATAAAAGTCAAAATATGTATGTTCGTTCGTTCGTTCGTTTGTCCACAATT
>JAGVSQ010002831.1:0-23352 GCA_022683975.1 Rhyacophila evoluta | reverse complement strand
ACGTGACGGGTGGTGGAAAGAAAAGAAAACTACCTCAGTATACTTCTGCTTTGGAATAAGTCCAAATAAGTTTGTATTCCATGATATACATCCTTAATCCATTATAGATTCTCTGACCTATAAGAAACGAATTTTTTTCATAAGGAAATGATTAATCTATTCCCATGAAAATTCCTGCTTTTATTGGCCCATTGATGTGGTTGTATAAAGTAATCTCTAGTATAGTAGGGTTACCTTAATAAGGTGATAAAGAGCATTTATATAGGTTTAAAACTCCAAAATAATATTGAAAAAACTAATTAATTTTAGTAACTAAAATTTAATGTTATTTTATAGCCATTGTGTGATATAATTGTGCCAAGTAAATTTTAATTCTACCAATTATGCAGATATGGATAAAATTAATTTTTGTTAATTGTTCAAATTATTAAACAAAACTTGTGCACTGATAATTTCCGTAAATTTGACCAACGATATGGACCATAAAATGTGTCTGAACTTGTTGTTTACTACGCATGTACGAAGTGTAAAAAAATTCTAGCCACTTGACCCTATGTCAAATGTTATAAACTACTGAAAATTGATTCATTGAGAATAGTATTAGAAATAAATCATACTTTAATACTACATTGCATTCATGAATTAGATGAGCACTGATATATTATTATATAACACCTTGCTGTAATTTCATGAAGTTTACTTCAATTAGTGATTTGTTAAATCCTCTACCATCTGCCTTAAAATGATATCTGATTTTAATCAGATGCGACATTATTCTCAGTTTTCCATCAAAAAAGACTTCATATTTTGATTGCCACACTATAAAATGTAGTTTGTTCAAGTTTTAAGTTTGTTTAATTTATCAATCAATATTTTCAAAAAAATTGGATCATCCACAGAAAGGTTTTAAAGTCAGTTTATAAAATAATAAATCTTGATAAAATTTGAGAATGTCTGGTTTGTTATAATTTACAGTTTTTTCAAAACAGCTTTTTTTCAATAATTACAATGTGAAACACTTAATCCACATTATATTAAAATGATGTAAGCTGTAAATGCCGAATTTATATCTAAAGTTATCTTTTAAGTTTGATAAAAGGACGCCCTATAAAATTTGCAACCAGGAAAAAAGGCTTCCATCTAATCAATTTAACTGGTTTTAAATATTTTTGTAAATTAATATCAAATCTGGTAAATAAAATGCCAGTTTTAGTCTTTGTGCACTTCAATCATTAAATAGAGATTTTAACTTATACTTATACTTAAGTAAATTCATGTAGAGAGACTTTCATACAGCTCTTTATTTAAATATTTTTACTCCGAATATGGAGCATATAGGAATTTCGTTGTCAGTTTGCTGCAGCAAAGCGGTTGCCGAGCACTGACCTATGCCACCATACCTTACACAAGGTGATAAGCAGTGTATAGATAAGATATAAATTATCAGTTAATATTATGTGTTCTAAATAATCTCCCCGGTTAGCGTAGTTGCTAGCGTGCGCGCCTAGCAATCTGGGGAATGCGGGTTCGATTCCCTATCTGGTCAGATTTTTAAAAATCTGAAAATGCAGGACTGGATGCCTATTAGGTTGAGTAATTGTTTGACAAACGATTCTCGTGAAAAATAATCTGTCAAGACGTCTTCACACTGTGGAGATCCATATAATCCACTTTCGGAGTGGATTTCTTCAAAGTGTGTGGATCCATATGCT
Source organism: Rhyacophila evoluta (assembly GCA_022683975.1). Taxonomy (NCBI): domain Eukaryota; kingdom Metazoa; phylum Arthropoda; class Insecta; order Trichoptera; family Rhyacophilidae; genus Rhyacophila; species Rhyacophila evoluta. The sequence continues at coordinate 21,640 of JAGVSQ010002831.1, read as the reverse complement.
CCACTTTGGGAGCGAACATGGTATAAAAAAAAATAATAATAACATCAGTAAATGAAAGATTTAGGATTATGTTCAGTGGGAATCTCTTTTTAACAGATACTAATATTGCATAATTATTTTGATCTCAATCAATGAAACATTAAAACAAACTTAAAATCGTCTAGAGCCACTTTTCATGTTTATCTGAAAACAAACTAATATTAAAAGTTACTGTCAACAAATACTGTCGATTTTGAATGTTAAATTTCATCATACTTTTACGGTAACAGAAATTGCAATTGCTGATCTGGCGCAGGCGGAGTTAATCAGTGTGTTTTTTTATGAATAGTTTTCACAATACTGGACATGAATCTTTCCTTACATCAAACCTTGCGCTGCAAACATCTATGTTTCTATCTCTATTTCAGCGTGTATTTAGTCAAACTGTTTTCTGTTTGCATAAAAAGTTGAGTTATTAAAGGATGATAATCATAGTAGTTAACTGATCCGTTGCTAATAACATGCCTGTCAATGTCATACTGAATTGACAGTCCTGCACACCAGATATTCAACACTTAATCTCATTTGTTTCAGTTGTTATTAAATTTTAAAGCTTATGGTCATCATTCGGTCCCTTTTGATTTCAGTACCGATCTTTGCATCGATATAAACTAGTAAACTTATTGTTTTCCAATGTAGCTTTTTAATTAGCGTTGATCATGTAAATTTGCATTTAGTAAAATTTTAATTAAAATTTGCCGGAGTAGTTTGAAACTGATGTTTATGTTGGATTCATATTCTAAAACAACTGTCAATGGACATTGTACATTTAAAATAAGCTTTCGGTTATTATCAACATGTTTTATGTTTTTATTTTTAGGTCTGACATAAGAAATCACGATGGGAGGATTACTTGGTAGACACAAAAAGGAGAACGGGAAAAAACTTTGCAGTTATCAGGTAATGACTATTTTCAAATACGTCTAATGTAATATTTTATAATGAAATTTATCATATAGATAATTGCAGTGATATTAGCAAACGTTTTATACATATTTTAGACACAAATATTTTGAATTATCTATTTGAAACATTGACTTCACTTTATAAATTTTCTCCATCTAATAATATTCTATATATTGTTGTAGAGCTGTTTTCACCTCCGATGTGACATTCTTGTCAAAACTATATTTTTGCATTTTCCATTTCTTCATATTAGACCACTTAGTTTGGTAAGGACTTGAATGTTCCTTATAGCACCTAAATAATATCGAAAATTTAGATAGCTCAATGACGATCTATTCATTGCATTGCGGTTCTGTAAGAATTTTGCATTTTCATTATTTTTATATTGACAGAATTAATTTAATAAATTATATTTATGATTATTTAACAATTAATTATTTGTTTACAGATTTGCCCGAGTAATCAGCAAAAGGTTGACGATGAAAAAAATACAGTAGTGTGAGCATTTTACTTTATATATTGTAAATATTTATAAAAATATGTTCTATGACAAATGCACACATGACAATTGCTTGCGCATAGAGAAATATTAAGGCATTTTAAAATGATTATAAATGTGTGCAATTATGTGCATTTGTCTGATTACCAAAATATATGGATCAGTCACTTATGGATTTAATAGTTACAACTATATATTTTTGTATAACTTTTTATCATTACATGATAAAAGTTTTCATTTTAAAAATTTAAGAGCTATGGACATTTGTATTTTATATAAAATTGCAAAACCATATAGTAATATGACCATAGTAATGTTAAATATGTAGCTTTTTTATTGGCATTGGAGTTTCTGTAAGCCATGAATAAATATAGCGTAACATCATAAAACAGATCTTTTGAATCATATCCGCTAAGAATGTAGGCCGTGGACTTAGATATTCTCTTGCATTTAAAATTTTATGCAGCTTCAGGATTTGAATATGCAACCTCCAGTGCCAAGTGAGTCGTTCATAAGTGGCGATAAAGTAAGAAATGAAAATTGACAATGTCGACTTTATTATTTTATTGTGTATAAGGATGTTAAAAGCAAAAACGCCACTACCAATATCAGAATCATTGAAGTGAGTTGCTCATGTAGTATTAATCTCAAACATCAATGTCTGCATCATCTTATACAATATCTATAATAGTTTATTTAAATTCACATATTCATATGGTATAGAATGCCATCTTCAAATTTATTTCATTTTTAGCTATATTTCTTTTGTGGACAGTGGCGTTTTTGCTTTTAACCCTCTCATGTAACATAATTAATATGTTGAACTATCTAATAAAATGAATATTTTGAAAAATTCCAACTCTTAAAATCAATGTCGTGTTCTTGTGTCATTAATTTAAGTTATAGATTCTAGAAAATTATTTTTATACCAAGAGTTTTTGACTTATTGCATTTTTGCCTTCTCAACTTCTCCTGTAAATATATTATGTTAACATGTTAATCTAATGTCATTTATTACATTTTACAGCTGTCAGCTGTAGTAGAAAATATTGTCACCTACATAGTTACGTAACCAAAGCCTATAATATTGAATAAGTATTTAATTTAATAATAATGGTTTTTTTGTTTATTTCTATACAGGAAACAAATTGTAGGGAAGCAAGATGCGACTGATAATTCAAATAAACCTGGCGCATTGGAATGGACTAATGTAGCACTACATGTACCAGACAAGTCGACTGGGAAAATACTGAATAAAGATGTGACAACTCCTATTCCACCCCCAAGAAAACATAGAGTGAAGATGGAAAACATACCTGTCGAGAAAATTATTCCAATTATGATAAGGCCATCAGAAAAATCTGAAAAGTTGATGGCTAAACAAATATCTGTTGAGGAAGCGATAATAGTTCCCAAAAAGGAACCAGTTCATATTTGTGATGGCACGCACAGTCACGTTACAAATATTGTTAATGGAAAAATTATCCACAGTGAAACAATCCATCCAAAACCGCCTCAACATGTTCACGCTAGAAATACTACTCCAATGTTTTCACTGAATAATCCGATAGTACTTTCTAAAAATGAGCAAAATGCTCTGAAAAATATGCCTCCAGCGAGGCCTAAAAACCTGTCAACTGTCTCTTTGCCGAATTATGAAGAACTCACTAATAAATCAAAACATTCTAAAACTCCTACCAACAAATCATCTAATTCAAAGAAAAAACCAAAACGTCATATTTCTGTTATCTCTTTACCGACCGAAAGCAAAGTGTCTCTTTCAGCTGCCACTACTGCCCGACTTGAAAACTATGTAATGCGCTGTAAGAGCTTTGGGCAGCTTCCACCGAAACAACTTTTGGAGAGATTACAACATCAAGAAGATTTCAGTAGTGAAAGTGATGATTCCTGGGAAGGCTTAGGCGAATGGAATATGGATCTCTTGGAGCATGAGGGAAAACATCAATCACCTGTTGTGCCTCGAAGTCGACTTGAAGCACCATTAGCTAACATGGTATCAACAAATGAAAAAATGTTTCCAGATACCATTGAAGAAGTTGATGAAGTAACTAAGAGAAACTTGTCTCCAATTCCTTACAATAAGCCAATGTTAAACATAAAAAGATCTGGAGGAAGGCGAGAGAGTATTGATGATTTCTTTGATGCAAAACCTGAGAATCCTTTCCAGTCTCCGACAATTCAAGAATTGAAAAATGCATCTGCATTAGGAAGACGAGGTTCAGATGGAGTATATGGATATGATAAGAAGTGTTATCCATTTAAAAGTCCTGAAAACGATCCAAATTTTAAGTCAGATACATTCTTTTCTAACTCTATGCTTGAACATGAATCTCAGAAAAGTCCAAATAATTTAAAGATGAGAAGGAAATCTGCAGGAGCTGCCTTGCATCGCATAGATTCTGTCAGTTCTGAAACCCCCGAATCTCCGATTAAAGATCCCCTTAAACTATCTGACATTGAAGATGATTTACTAAATACTTTCCAAGATTTTTACAGCAGGTCTAAAGATACAGTTGAGGATAAATCAGAAAAGATAATTGAAACACTTGACAAAAACATTAAGCCTGATGAGCTGCCGCAACCCACATCAATAAAATCAATGGAAAAAGTGGAGCACTCTGGCCTTCTCAAGTTTATTCAAGATAATTCATCTGATAGCAAATTAAAATCGCCAAGCAGTGACAAAATTATGTTACCGCGGGAAGAATTGACGTCTGTGACTCATTGAAATTAAGCATCAAGTAATGGATGAAGAGTTTAGTGGAGCAGAAAGTAATGATAATTTGATCAGGTACTATGAAAAATAAAATTATATTCTCTTACCAGAGATGATCAAGTAATATTACAGTAGATTTTGGTTAGTTATGATAACTGTTTGAAAGAAAGAAAATAACCTGAATTTGCTTATAATTGTTAGAAACATTTTATCACTTTATTTGACAGATGGTATACAAAGTGTTAAAAATAAATAAAACTCTAATAAGTAAAAAAAGGATACATATCCAACAGTTTGTAAGATGTATTATTTGTCTATTGATTTAGATGAACCTGTAATATGGTGGATCAATTTAATAGTTTTAAAAAATCTCCCTCAGTAAAAATTCATAAGAATATTCATTGATTTTTCATAACTCATCAGTAACAAGTAATCAGAAAAGTCTTCTTCAGTATTGTAACTAATCTGGATCTACTGCCCTATTTTTTGGCTTTATTGGAAGATATTAAAAAATACTATTTTCAGTATATAAGTAAAAATTAAAAAAATATATTATATTTCAGTAGGTATCCATTTATTTCAGATTAAGTTTTAAATTATCCGTCCAAATTTTTAATATATACACATTATTATCGTAGATATTTTTTATTTATTACTGTAATTGAAATTAGTGAAATTTCAAGCCATTTACACATGTCATATTCACAAACAAATTTATATAGAAAAACCAAAGTCATGTCGAATATTAATCGCCAGTGAGATATATTAAATTTACAATACATTCGGATTTATTATCCTAAGTTAGGTATAGTATAGTTTTGTTTCATTTCGCTTAGCGACTTATTCAAATTAGTACAAAATAAAAATGTATAATACTTTTGAATAAATATTTAGAAGATCAGATTGACATTGTAATCATTTTAACAATACTTTTTAAAGCATTGTAAACATCAAGATTAATAAAGGAACTTAAGTCACATTGTCTAGTTTTTTTTAATCTCAATTAAAACATTTATCAGGGAATCCTTGAGTCCTTTTCCATCTGCTGTTCTATGTAATTATGCAAATCATCTCTATCTCTATATTCTTGGCCATAAATATGTTCCTGATTACCGTGCTGTAGTCTAAAGGAGTTATTCACAAGCCGATTCTTTCAGTTGAGGATTACAGTGCTGTGAACCCAGTTTCAGTGATGATGTTGATTTAAATGACATGAAACCAGCGATGCTTAGTGCTGAGCAAGTCGCAAATATGCATGCATATCGACTAGAAAGGAAAAAGGACATAGCCCTCATTTAAATAACGCGTTAAATTTATCAGATTGATTAAATAAAACACCAGTTTTAGTCATCTTGTAATTCGATGTCTATTTAATAATTTGACGTTGGTCTGAAATCATTGAATAAACATTTCTTGTGCCTCCTGTAATATTTATTATCTGTTTGGTGATATCCTTTTTTCTTTGTTCTGTCGATATGGTCTTATCACTGTGTTAAATGTTATAGGGAATACAATTACTGAAACACATTTTTCAAAGCGGAATATTTAATTCAAACTGATTACATATTTCCATTTCATGTTGAACAGTAAACAAATTATATAAAAATCTTAAACAAGTAATTAATACAGTGGTGTAATCAACTCCGATTATTTTCAATACGTTCATATTTTTACAGAAGTAGTTCACTAAGCATTTTTTGATATGTGGATATAATAATATATCACAAATTATCAAAAAGAATTCATTGATACACATAGATTGATATAATACTATAATTCTATATCTTGGTTGTATTACGTGTATTGCTAAATATATATTTCATATAAAATCGCTTGCCGTATAATCATATTTTACCATGAATTAAATAGACAAAAAGACAATTATGTGAGTCTATCATTTTAAAAAGTGTACTTCAAAACGAAAACTAAATGCATTAAATGAATATAGTATAACTTCATTATAATAGACAGACTTCATATAAGAAAATATCAAGTAGCTCATTAGAACTGATAAAAAAACTTGGTTACATTATATTAAAAAAAATTAAACATTACCATTAAGTTTTCTTAAAATATTATCCCATTCTTTGCTGTAAATTAAATAAGGTAAGTATTCTCTATGTGAATTATTTAATTATTTACAGTTTCTACATCTAAGATAAAATAACTTGTGCAGTATATTAGACCGTTTCACTTAAAATAAATAACATTTAAATTAAAAAGCAAAATCAAAATATTGTTTTTAATGATATTTATGGACAGAGCAACACTCATGTGGAATGGAACATCTTGTTCCTGAAGCTATTGGAATTCAATCAGAAAAATTGTGAATGTTCAGCCGTGCAGTCGTATTCTTCACTTTTACGTTTTCTTACATGCGGCAACATGCTATTATTGAGTGAAATTTAATTGGTAATGGAGTCCACTTGGCAGTAAGTTTATAACTTTGATATATAAGTGTAAATGACAAATACATTAATAGCTTTTTCCATCCTACACAATTCATGAAACCATAAATGTTAACTTTATAAATTTCGTCATCCACTCTACTGGATTACGTTTTTGACTTAAGTATCACATGCTCAAATCCAGTATCCGGTTTTCGTGAATTAAGATGTTTATGCGTTTAATAAATTATATCAATTTCTTTCCATTCAAAATTTTAAAAATGATTTGTGATTCATTTATTGGTAGGACTCATCGGTACATCAACAGAGAAATTTATGCTATTTTGTAATAAAATAAGTATTGATAAAGTTTTCATGTTAAAAAAGTATAAAGAAGCCAGAACTTGAATGTATAATACATTTTGATTTTTCAACAACTGCTATAACATTACTACCAAATCTAATTTATATATTTAAAGAATTTAGTCTACGTGTTCTAAGCTGTCACTCAAGGTAGGGTATTTGCAAACTTGATCTAATCAATCATTTATACGAGGAAATTATAGTCAGTCTGTGTTAAGAATTACTTAGGCAAGTTGCCGAAAGAAGGTTCTCTTATATTTTAAAATATTTTAATTTTAATAGCGATTATAAGTAAGTGCAAATTGTTCTCGATGCCAGAAATAATCTCAACTTTTTAGTGTTTCTTAATCAACTATGATATTCTTTTTAAATCTATTCAAAGTTCATATATCGGAGAGTAATAGTCCTACTTATACACATTTGTTTCAATGATAATCATTTCATGAATCAAGTCATTTACTGGTATCGTGGGATACTATGAAATCAGAGTTTAACAAAGTATATTGCACGACCACGATTGCAAAGTATTTGTGCAGTCTAATTTGATAACAACTGATAAAGATGATTAATTTATATTGTTTACTGAAGAATGATTGTGTCTTTATTAAGTGATATTCAGAGCATTAAAATTATATAATCATATTTTCTATTTAAGGTTGAAAAATGAGAAATATCCCAGCAACTAATTGTCTTATCATAAGATTGTTAAGAACTATTTTCAAAGTTATTCTCTACATCTTGTAATTTGTTCAAATACATATTTATCGTTTTAATTGAGATGTATGTATATAGATGTAGAAAATGTTTTTTCCTGTTGATAAGATGTAGGACCATTACTCTCCTACGTACTGTAATATAGCCATAAAATCAAATTATAACTGTTGATTCTTAAGAGTTAATATACCTTTCATTATAAACAATTTCTTTCAAAAGAGATAGATGTAGAAGTCGTTGTAAAAGTTGATTATCACAATATGAAAAATGAAGTGAAAATGTGATGTAACATAATAAAAAATAGCAGTAATATCAATTACTAAAAAATATTTCTTAAGTAAAAATAGCATCGAATTGGAAGTTTCTAAAAGATAGTTTAGACCTTTCTTACAATAGGGCATCATTTAAAAATTGGTGCTAAGCCCTAGATGTATAACACTGTACAAGTAGCGTAATGTTTAACACTATTGTTGAGCCCGTTTTGGGGTAAAGTTTTCCCTAGTATGTACGTTAATAATATATCCATAAAAAACTATTTTGATAGACACTTTTATATCTATGACTAGTGTTTTAGATATAGCAAATTCTGATTAATAATTGATTATATATACAAAACCAAGATTGACCGAATAGTTTATACACAGCTGTATACAGTAACTATATTTTAATAAGACATAATTGGTATTATTGAGAGATTATAATAAAATTCCTGCACAATAATGAACAACTATAATTAACAGCGAATTAGTACCATGAAATATACAACACAGCTTATTTAAATACGGTTTTTATAGTTACATTTTTGTTTTCGTTGAATCAGTTCTTCGTTAAAAGTGTTTTTATGTTTTAATTAATATATATGTATGCTTCAATTAAACAAAAGTGTTTTAATAATGTAAACTAGTGGTTGAAAAAACTTACAAATATTTTTATCTGATATGACACCTGTGTATGAATTAAGTACAAATTAATTTGGTAAATTCATAGTGATTACAATAATTATTGATGTGCATTAACAACAAAAGTGTAGTATTCATTAAGTGCACCCTGTTACATTAAAAGTTGTTTATACATATCATATAAAGAAAGAGTTTTTTGTCACATTAATTACATAACAATTTCTGCAAACATGAAATATGGAGAAATTATTCAATTTATGACTATTGATAAAAAACAGATAAAATTCAATGTGACTTCTACATAAAGTGAGTAATAAGTGAGAATTGTGAAGAAAATTATTCTGTAGATATTAGGATTGCAGTATTGTGCAATTATTGTTGACTTTTGAATGAAATATACTATTAAAAATGCTTTCAGTAATAGTCAAGACATACATTTGATAGATGACAATATGTCATCGAAAAGCTTGTATGTAATTTTAGACGTCCATCTTGGATTTTTGAGCCAATAATGATGGTATGAAGAAATCTGTATACTGTTTTCATAATAATAAAAATAAATATTGTGTGCTTTGTGAACTGGTGAATATATTAAAGTCATACATTCGTTTTTATGCAATTTATGATACATGTAAAATTTGTGTTAATCGGTGAAATCTTAAAAGAAAACGGTGCATGGTTGAAGAGGACTTTTTTTTAGAAAGTAGTTGTGCTCTTAGGGTTAAATTTTATAATTATTTTAATTTTAAAAGACTCCTTAGTGGGATTAATTTTTCCACTTGATTTTAAAAAACATTAAAGCGTTTTATGTGAACTAATTACTGTGACACGTGTTTGAAATGACAAAAATATAATAATTATCACGTCATCAGCTTTATTTATAAGCGTGGTCATTTGTTACTTGTACCAATGATTGCAACACAAAAAGAGTGTGTAGATAGAATTTTAATTATATTTTTAATTCCATATTGTAAGACACAAATACATACCTATGGTAGCCATTTTTATTAATCCTTAAACGTAAGTGAGAACATTGAATTGATTGTCATGTTATTAATAAACTGTAGAAAAATTACGATTTCTTCATTATACCAAAGATTAAAACTTGCTCTTGTGTTTTTTATTTGAAAATTATCATTTAGATAAAAACATTTTACGTTTTCTGTATGAATTGAACAAAAATATTACGTAGGTTTGGTGCAAAATGCTTGATTTAAATCTGAAAAATTACACACAATGTATGGCTGATATGAAATGCAAACAGTCATTGAAGAAATTATACCGATATTTACTATTCTAATGTGTGTTTAGAATTACGTAAAGATTTTCCTATTTTCAGTGGAAAGTTACTGAAATAAGAAAGATCAATATAACCTAGTTTCATCATTTAATATTTTATTACTGTCATGTCAACATGTTAATATATTACATTAAAATTCATTAAACTATTCTCATCTCTATGTGTCAACATTTATGAAATATATATATATATCTACAAGCCAATACTAAGAAACCAATTTGCAGAAAATATGAAGATACAAAGGTTTGAGAAACATAGCTACTTTTCATAAAAGTTAAAAATAAATTAATATATTTCTGGTAAGTTTTTAATCACTGTTTCTCTTATATGATTTCATCGCTTTTTTAATAATAATTATTTTGTTATTTTCTTCAAGCAGCAATAATAAATATTTCTTTATAATAAAATATTTTAAGTTTAAAGACAGATTTGTTCCCTTTTCAACCTACAAATGCCATATCAATCGTAAATGTACGGCTGCCCATAATTTTCTTAAATGCACACAAAAAATATATCAAATTTAATAGTAGTATAGTTTCTTAAATTAGAAATAATCTTTTTTAATATTTTAATTACCAACTCTTTATTGTAAGGGCTGTCTATAATTTACTCAAATGTTTCAGAGCATACCAAAAATATATTGAAAATAATTACAATCCAACTTGGTAATATCGAGAATTTTTATACAAGTCACAGCTGTAACAAACAAAACAACCAACCAACAATACTGCAAGCAATCATAATTACTAAGAAACTTGTCAATTTTTCTAACAATAGACAAACATGAGAAAGCAATGTAATGTTTATGATTGCATCCAATCGCTGCTCATTTAGTGACCTTATTAAAATTTGTCTCTTATCCTTACTGGAATCGCAGGTTTAAATTCAGATAGTTGCGTATAAATAATTTAAAAGTCAGATTGGAATTCTCAATTATGTGGAATAATTGATAGATTTTCAATCATTCTGTCAACATTCATCTTCACATCTGTGGAGATTCATTTGAGTAGAGAAGGCTTAAAAACTGTAGTTTTAAGTATATATTTTTATTCTAGTATTTAGTTTGGTTTTTACAGAGTTATCAGGCCAGTAACTATTTTTGATAGAAGGTACCTAATGCATCATGGATATATAAAGTAAAAGTATTATGTAAGAAATTTTTACGTCTCGTTGTTCCCATTATGTTCGACTGTATATATTATATTAAAATGGAAAACAATTTCTTTTAATTTGTTCATTGTCTATAATCTATAGGTGGCAAGATATTATAAATAATAACTGTTATTTTAAATTACAAATACTTCTTTAACTACATATTGTCATCATACAAGAGAAAGTGATTGAGTGTGTTATCAATCTAAAAAAAGGTTGTTTTCATTATTGATTATTTTTCTGCATAGATATTGCCTCTTAATATTAAATTATTATACTTACAAACCGTTATCTTAGTGAAGTTTTTATTTGGTTCATTTTAATAAATGGATTCAGTTTCTCTTGAATGACAATGCTACATAAATTATTGTAAAGGATCAGTTTCATGCCCTTAGAAGAGATATTGTCGATTGAACTTTCTGTTGAAATCAGAACCAACGTGTCATTTAATAGTGTGTAATATGTGAGCAAAGTTCTTTAAAAATGAGATATGAAGAATGGTGATTAAGTTTAGATAGAGTCCCTATAATGATTTGGATAAGGCGTCTGATAATTGTGCTGATTGTGAGATACAGGGGTGCCGCACTTTTACTAATAATATGGAATTTTTGCTAAATACACATTAAGCTGCAGGTTTCGCTAATAAATATATAAGTTTTCTAACTTCTTATATTTACAACAGCGTTATGATTATCCTATCCAATAATATTGTCTATTATATCTTTAAATGATAGTTAAAGATTGTAGAAATCAGTTTTACTAAACAAACACATCTATAAAAAATACCTCTTCACAGATAAAATATAAAAATATTATATTTTTCATAATATGATTTTAGCAGTTGGTATTTAGATTTTTTTAATTATTAAAACTGAAAAATAAATGCATTCTTCAGGCAAGCTTTTAGTGATTTAGGTATATTAATTTTAATAGAAGGTTTGTTTGTAATTGAAATCTTAAATATAAATCTATTACTTACAAAAGAGTACAGTTTTTATTTTCTTAATTGAATTCCTTTTAAATGCATAAAGGCCAAAATTTCAGGCATTTATTTAACGAGTAATTATTATCCCACACATTGAATCAAGGTGAACTCTTTCCTTTTACATTTCAACTAGAAAGTCCCAGCTACGTAAAATGCGTTAACTCTAAAAGATTTTTTAAAAGTAAAACTAATTTAGGTCATTCAATGCACGTAAATAAAATCATTAATGTTAGTATATAAATACATCGATCATCATCCAGTACGACCATTTTTTTTTTAGCTTTAAAAAGTTTTTTTTATTAAGTTTATTGTTTGTACAGTTAGCCTCATATGAAGACCGATTCGTGAGACCTTGTATTATCCCAGATGATGTGTTGAACACTATTTACAGTACACTGTCACGCCGGCACATAACCTAGATTTTTTCTTTGAAGGAAAAGATGTATTTCCGAGAACGCAGGACGTTCTTGTTCTTCGGTTCTCCAACATTCGCGCATCAGATCATAAATATCTCTGGGGCATGATGGAATGCGTCCTAATGGTCTGAATCGTCCGTCGTCTCTTCTCAGACTGTCCAAATTTTCGAGAACTTGAGAATCGCTTAGCTTCTCATATGGGAAGCGTTTGCATGTGGTGAGGATTTCATCTAGTGTCACTGCGAAAGACCATACATCACTCTTGGTTGTGTACCTGCCTAAAAACACTGACTCCCATGCCATCCATCTAATTGGTAATGGCAGGTTGCCATCTATCTTGTAGTAGTCTGCAGTGTAGAGCTCGTTGTCAGTACCAAAATCGGATATCTTCACTTGGTAAGCCTTACCGATTAGGCAATTTCTGTAATGACAAAATTTAATAAAAGTAAATAAAAGAAGAAATCTTTTTAAAAAAAGTCTTCATTTTGTGAAGATATATCATATCTATTATATTGGGAACAGATATGGTAAAAAAATGTTTAGCCACACTCCCAAATGACTTCTTGGCTATGTGGTTAATGCTGCCACATATTTTCAAAGAATTGTTTTATTTCAAATACTTATGTTGTTTAAGCATGTCTTAAATAATGATAATTTTTGTGTAAGTAAAGCGTTTTCAAATGCTACTTATTCAATTTTACAGTTAGTTACCTTGTGGCAAGATCCCGGTGAACAAAGTTGAGAGATTCAAGGTATTTCATTCCGGCAGCAATTTGCGTGGCAAGATGAAGTAAACAAGGAAGCGAAGGTGCTGGATGCGATCGAAGATATTGGTTCAGGTCTCCATGCTCCAGATATTCCAGGATGACAGCGTGCGGCTCATCACGTCGGCAGGCCCCCAACACTCGGGCAATGTGAATGTCTTCCAAAGCAGCCAGGATACGCACGTCTCTTCTGAAGTCTTCCCTGTGAACGCAATAATGAAACATTATTTAATATATACTTAGCTTATTGCACAAGAGAATTAATAGAATTTAAATTAATTTATTTACTTATGTGCACTTACGCACTGACAAAATAAACACAATTATGCTATAAAAATCCTTTGGATCAGTTAGGATGTTATCAAATTTTTTTGAGTAATATGTCTTTATATGTGTGTATAATTTTTCTTGTTCTGTGTCTTTTGTGATTATCAGTTTTTTGGGACTATAGCTGTACTAAGTAAAACCAATCTCGTCAATGCATGGATTTTGTCATTGCCGCCTTTTGGTAGGGAATCATAGCACCTAATTAAAGCTCAAAACAACCATATACTGCGCTTTCAGAATATATGCTTAACACAGATTTGTTCGTAATGAGTGGAAAAAAAATGGGATATGCAGCTAATCATCACTACAAGAGTAAAGTTATAAAGTTAATGCTTGAAGAGGGTCTTAATGTGATCTGATTCTTCTGGTAACCAGATCCTAGCATTCTGAAAGACCACTAAATAGTGTTAAAAAGTGTATTTCGTGAAGCTATGGTGTGGTTGGTTGATCTGCGATTATATAATAATGTCGGCTAGTGCCAAGGTTTAGTGCCTGTATGGCTTAAAACAAAAAAAAAAAAATTTTTATAACAATACGCTTACTTTTCTTTTTCAGAAGCTTCTTGAAGAAGAAACTTCACAGCAACAAGACGTTTGTCTAAACAGATATTCGATCCATATTCGGGGATACCGTCAGCTTCTGCTACATATACCTGAAAAAAATATATTGCAAACTCTCAATATATTTTCATTTTTTAAATCATGTTTGCTCCGAAAGTGGAGCATATAGATCTGCACAATGTGAAGATATCTTCCCTGAGGGTGGATAGTATGGATCTCCGCAATGTGAAGACATGTCTTGATAGATTATTTTCACGAGAAATTATTATTTGTCAGACAATTGATCAGCCTAATGGGCATCTAGCCCTGCATTTTTGGATTTATAATAGTCCGACAGACGTGGTAATCAAACTCTCATTCTCCGCATTGCAAGCTGAGCATGCTTAGTTGTATGCTACTGGGGAGACTAAACTCAATTTATGGCGTAAAAATTCTTGCATACTTTACACCATAAAACCATCCTTACTTTGTGTAAAGTTATTCATAAATATCACGAAGTTATTAAATTATTCATATTACTACATTTACTAATTTTATTGAATGAAATAGATATAATTTATTGGAAGATGTAGTGTTACTATAAAAAACCGTTCATAGTTACCGTGCCAAATGCCCCTTCAGAAAGCTTTGATAACATTCGTAGACGGTGCCTCGGGAATTCTGTGACAGATGTTTGTTCCAGTCTTCGTTTTAAGGCACCTAAAACCTCAGATTGGCTTGGAGACTGAAAAGTTCATAATTCATTAGTTTTATGATATTTTAGTAAATTTATTGTATACAATATAATATGTAAGTTATAATATTTCATATCATTATGATAAAAATAATTTAACAGCTTTGTGTTATATTATTATTGCTGTCAATTTAAAAATTTTAGGTATGTATTCCCAAATACTTCTTATTTCTAATTTTATTGTCAATTTATGTTTGTCGATTTCTAGTTAATTGTCACTATGGAAAATAAAATGACATACGTTTTTTGTAGATTTAAGAATTGAATTGAAACTAATCTAGAATTACCTTCTTTCCACTTTTAGAGGTCATAATAAATCTGTCAGAACTTTGACTGTCACGATCAGAAGAAAGAGAGCTTGGTAGAATAGGTGCTGGTGGTAGAAGAGGAATGGCACCGACTTCTGGAACTGCATAGTCATAATTGGATCCATCTGAAATTTAAATAATTTTATTATATTTTGTATTTTATTGGTTACATAGCAAGATATCAGTTGAAAAGTATCTTAATTAGAAGAATTGGGAAGAAGCATGTCTTTTTCAAAGTAATTTCAAAGACTGAGAGTCCAAGTTGCAAAAAGCACTCTGAATTCATTACGAACAGTGAAAGTCATATTTAGCATTCGTAATTTAGTTTAGTTATCTTTATTTTGAATGCTAAACGTTGCCTTCAATGTTGGTCATGAATCCAGAGTGCTTTTTTGCAGATCGGTGACTCATGTTACTGTAATAATGAATAATGTGAAAGTTAATAAAGAAACTTACCCGAAAGACAACTGTTGGAATCCTTTGTAATCATATCTTTCATTTCCATCACGACAGAACTGTAACTATAATACGGAGCATAGCGTAGTGCTTGGTATGGTTCTTGATAGTCATCCATTTTAACATCCATCATGTATTCATTCTTTGCTTTCTTAATCAAAGGTACAGGCAAAGTAGACATGTTGCTCGAGTTGCCTCCACATCTTGAGTCATGGTGATATTCATCAAGATCACTTATATGGTAGGATATAGCCGAGGTATTCTTTTCCGAAGTGCCACATGATGCTCCGAGTGGAATATGTTGAGATACGACTCCAGGAATGGCAGCTTTTGAAGTTAATGGACTTGCAAAGCATTTGCGGTGTCGATAACGGTTTACTATGAAGAATATGATGAATGAAAGAAAAAGAATCACAAATATTAAGATGACAATCAAAATTGCTGCATATGTTGAGTTTTCATGTTTTGCTGTTGAAATAGGTGTTCCAGGATGTACTTTTGTGTCACCGCTTATTGCTCCTGCATCTGAGAGAGTAACTGTTTCTACACCAGTTTCCACTGAGAAGTTACCATGGGCGATATCTGCAAAATAAAATTATGCATTTTTATAATTTAAAAAATTAACACATTACTGTCCGTACTGTTTAGCGTTAAACTTTGCCTAGACCAGAGATCGGCAAAGTGCGGCTCCGGAGCTGCATGTGGCTCTTTGGCCCCTTAAGTGCGGCTTTTGATGAGAACCTGGAATCGTGCCTAAAATTAAGAATAACAACATACGTACCTGACGTACTTAAACTTTCCAAGGAGATGCAAGAACATTGTTCGCACTGAGTGTTTGTCAGTCATTGTCATGATTTGAATTGAAGGATTCTTAATTACATAATATTTTTTATCAAAGGAGAAATTTTTTATTTATTACAAAATCAAGTTTTATTCAATGTACCTGTAATTTAATGAAGTGCTAAAATTGTAATAAAGATTTGCTAAATTAATTAACAGATTTGGCTCTCAATTTTTTTTTAATCGTTGTAATGTAGATATTTGGCTCTTTGGCTAATAAGTTTGCCGACCACTGGCCTAGACCAAAACAATTACATCAAGATACACAGGTGTACACAGTGGTGATTTATCAGATGGTAAAAAATAATTACTACAACAATTGGAATGAATAAAGTCAACGTTATACTAGAACTATCAAAGTTTTTGAATACTTTATTTCATCTGTTCAACTAACCAGAATCAAATATGATTTCTCCGATCATTATCCAGCGGGCTGCAAAAGTGAATTGAAGTCTCACAAACCGACCAATTCGGTGATGTAATTTTATCGAAACATTTCTAGAATTCTGGAAGATTCTGTCTTCCATGTAGCTGTAGGTTATTGGCTCTCCAGGAAACGCTTCACCTCCGATTGAAAACATGACTTTTCCTTCAGCAAAAACCTGTAAAAAAATCAAAACATGATTTAACCAGCTCTTTCAATGCGGACGGTATAAGCAACATAAATATTTGTTGGTATATGTATCATAGACGAGCAGTGAGTATGGAAGTGTTGATCGGTGATCAGGTATTCATCATGTGAGTCATAAAAATCTCAATTTTTTTATATCCTCGACTGGGTCCACGTATTTAACGAGTAGTTATGATATTTGTATCAACATGGAGCTATTTTACCTCATTCATTGTCTTATTATTTTGTTAGAATTTTTTCATTAGAACTTATTTTAACCTTTTATAATTAATATTTTTTGTTACAATATTTAGATAGAACTAGATTTTATATTGTCTTTGTCTTATATTTTCAATTTTATTTATATTATATATGTACTTACTTGAACATCCCTTGTGAACTGATTATTACAGTAGATATGAACAGCCGTAAATTCCCTGACGGTATCAAACTCAAAGTTTATATCCAAAGTGGGTCCTCTGGAGGTGTCATTTCTCCATCCCACCCATCCTGCACCGTCAAAGGATATTGTGTTTCCTCTGGAGTGTTCCTGGCTCTCTGGTGCTCTGCCGTCGGTAAGTAGGCCAAGTCCTCGTTGCAGCTCGCCGTCCCAGTGACCGTCGTAAGTCGAATCAAAGAGTTCCCGGCCCGTTGCTCTTTTATCACCCTGTGGCATGGAGTAACTCACTACACCATCTGAAAAGATATCCAATCCACCATTATAGATATAAAGAGAAAATATGCATCGAACCAACAATAAAATATATTTGTATGGCAATAAAGAAATAGTTGACTTTGTTTATTAAAACACTTTTACATCATAAATATACTTTTAGAGTTTTAGAATAATTATTTCTAAATATGGCTTAAAATTTTAAAAATTATTTTTATGTATTTGCCTTTGAAGTATTTGAACAACTCGATACACAATTTTATTTATATTGTAAAAACAATTTCAGGAAAATTAAATATATCATAAATTTAATTTCATCGTGTAAATGGAAGTGCATAATTTTCATACCGTTTCTGTAGCACCCATAAATTTCAACCCTCATGCAGACAGTTCTGCGGTGGTAACTGTATGGCAGGAATCTAACTTTGGATGCCCAGAATGGAGGTTCAAGCTCTTTCTTCGACTCCAGATAAGTGTTTGTGTTCCCAGTTATAACCTGTAACAATTAAATTTAATTCATTGAGTACTCATTCGAAAGTGATGTGAATTGGAAGATAAAGATGATAGATTTATTAATTGTATAATAAAAAGTTTGTAATAAATATATGCAGTGTCAATTGATATACATATATCATATGTTTTGACGTCACCTAGTCTATGAAATACATATCAATGACCAAATCCACAAACCAGCTAACTCCATCCATGGTCGAAAAGCTGGTTTTGATTACATTTTATTGAGCTTTAATTTTTTCTATTGCACACAAACTTCACAAAAAAATTAATTAAGTAAATTCACCCGCACACGCTAGTGGCAACATAAACTTTGACTTAATTTTTTTCTTCTCTTTTTTTCTCAAGCTCCTGAACATTTTATACAAATTGAGTTGGCTGGTTTGCAGATTAAGCCATCAATATTGCAATTCAAAGGAATAAATTTTTTTTTTTTTTTTCATATTTTGACCAGCACGTGAAGCGGCTAGTCAGATTCCGAAGTAAAAAATATTGTTTTCGTTTTTTAAGTAAAGAATGGATGACACCATATTTTTTTAGAACACTCATAAATCTATTAATATGGGTACATACGTTTTAAAAGACCTAATTGTTTATTACTTCAAATACAATATGTTCACTGAATATTCAGAAACTATAATTCATAATGTGGTTATATATTCACGATTTAATGTATTCTAATTTAATATTACCATTATAATACATTACACGTCACGAGTTTCTCAAGGGATCCGATGTATACGGTCTTATTGCTTTGGGGACCACTGGTACACAACAGTCGAATATTGCCGATACGTGATAATTGTGTGGACGTGTGGATATGATAATTAATATTTTGTGACCATCACTGCACGTCCCAGGGAGAATTGAAAACATGTATATGACATTAATAATACCACAATTCGTATATATCATAGAATCGCAAACTTTTTTGGTCCACCATCCCCTTTTCAAGTTTTTTTTTATCTCGTGTTGATTCCCCCCAATTTTTCTTGTTTTTTTTACTTCGCGACATATATATATAATTATTAATTTATCCTTTAAAAAACAATCTTCTAAATGTCCCCCAAATAATTTTGTACCCAATATCGCCCCCTTAGAAAATGTCGACATCCACAGGGGGGCGGTACTACCCACTTTGAAAATCTATGGTATATATTCTGAATTATTTAAAACTGGTAAACTTTCATGTGTTAATATTAATAAAATAATAAAATATGAATTATGCCATATATATTATAAAACTAATTGAAAGTAAGGTTTTAAACTATAAATTTATTGTATTAAATTTACTTATTTCTAAATATTTCGTCAACAAGCTGAACAATAGTTTATATTATTATTTTAAATTGTTATAAATGCAGGTTCAATTCCCTATCTGTCAGATTTGAAAAAAATGAAAATGAAGGACTGGATATCCATTGGGTTGAGAAATTGTCTAACAAACGATTTTCGTGAAAAATAATCTGTCAAGAAGTCTTCATTCATACAATCTACTCGGAGTAGATATCGTCATAATGTGTAAATCCATATGGTCCAATTTGAGAGTGAAAATAGTATGTAAAAAATACTACCGTGTAAGCTATTATAGTATCGAAACTTTCCATGAGCTTCAATATAAATAACAGAAAAAATCAAGGAAAAAGTTCAACAGCTCATGCTACAGTTATTGAAATTTAATATTTGATTTATTCCACTCCAATAATCCAGATGCGGAGATTGGTTTGATCAAAATTTAGAATTTTTAAGCGTTTTGGTGCCACGTTTTTACGGGCGAGTAAAATAGAAGTATATACAGCTACGACCAGCGTAGACCCATCTACGCCAAACTATACAGTAATGAATTCCACAGTCGAGATTCTGAGAATAATGAATTTAAATTTTAAATACCAGTGCAACGTTTTGGAAAGTATTTTTCCATTTCCCGCCGGAATCCCATTTCTGTGTATTCGTTTATTTTTATTTTTGTTCACCTCTTGCTGTGCATTTTGTACGGAAAATACTTTTATAACACAAAGAAATAGAGTAAAGGCGGTATTACATGTTGAAATTATTGTTAGTAAGCCAGTTTGTTAAAAAAATCATATTTTTTATTTCGTTTCGTACTTTCAGATTACGCAAATTAGTAAACTGTACAAAGGAATTTGCTTGGGAGATCTACATTATATATACATACGTACATACATACATACATAAGCTTGTATTTTTTTTTCGATTACACAGTAATGTATAAAGCTTAATACACGTTTTATAAAAAAGATTTAAATTGCAAGTAAAGAATTATTATCTAAATATGGCTTTTACGTTTAAAAAATGGATGGCCTGTGAAATTTACTACCAGAAAAAAGGACTTCTAGCTCATAAATTTTGTCGAGTTTTTTTTAATAACCTTATTAATTGATATGACACTGAGTAAATAAAACACCACTTTGAGTCTTCATGCACTTCAAGGCTGCGTCTATTTAATATTTTGATTTCGGCCTAAAATCATTGAATAAACGTTTTTTGCGTCTCCTGTAAAAAAAATCTGCGTGGGTTACGTCTTTTTTCCTTTTTACAGTCGATATACATCGCTATACGATCGCAAAGTATGGCACATACCGAAACCCGTATACAGAGCTTTGAAAAGCTCCGTGTCGAATACTAGAAGTGAAGCTGTTTGACTTCGTGACGAACAAGATATAAAAATAGAATAGGCATTTCCATGGAACGTCAAGAGTCATTTACTGACGCTGAAACTGGCTTCAACACGTGCTGCGGATGCTTATAAAATTCTTGAATTCTGATTATCTTCTCGAACCGGTGAGATTCCAGCGTTGCAGAAGACCGTCAGCTTATTACAAAATGTCTTCGACAGAGTTTAGGAGTTCTAGACAATTAGGAGATGACGAAGAATCTTGTAGGCACCACGTGATGATCATATGATTCAACAAGCGGGTAAAAATAGTAGATTAATATTTTGTTAACATTAAACTACAGTTCTACATGCCAATTAGTTTTACACATACTAACTGTTGCATTTTTCGCAGTCTTGAATTTATTTGATTGAAGGGGCTATAGGTACTACGAAATGTAATTTTTATGTATAATTTTTATTAAAAAATATTAACTGTAGAATATCACAATATTTTATTTGATAAAAGTTGAAGGATACTGTTAACTCCCAGTGATTATAAAGAAGTTAGTTGAAATTCTGATAGAGCAAATCAGTCTAAATACTATACTAAAGATCGATCAAATATTTTAATTCATAATAATTTCATTATTAGTCTTATGCTTACCCGTCGTGTCATCTGTCTTTCTACGAGTACGTCAACATAAATAATATTTAAGTAATTGATTAATAATACATATATTACAATAATTTTGTAGACTGTGGAGATCATACGCCGCAAACACAGTCGTAATGCGATGTTAAATATTATTAATTTTGTTAATATTAGAATGCATCACTCAATG
>JAGVSQ010002830.1:2321-23353 GCA_022683975.1 Rhyacophila evoluta | reverse complement strand
CTTTCCAAGACCTTGGTTGGCGTGCACTAGAGTGTGCGTTATTCTTATTCTAATTGATACCCATAGAAAAGGGCTATATCGATGGCTTAAAATGTATGTCTTACCAAGTAAACTTATTTAATTAATGTCTTCTTATCGTAAATTAATTATGGAAAACGTTATTAAATATATTTATTATTTTTAATATCATAAACTAGAGATGTTTCCTTATAATAAATATCAAGAGACAATACGTCAGATAATTCACTAATTCTTAGGTGACCGTGAAGTGAAGCGTTATATTTTGTTTTTGTTTTAGACTAGTAATGCGGAAACGGATGTCGATTATAAATACTTAGTGGTTTTTATAGTTTGAGTAGTGTAATATTTTGAAAGTGTCATAAATATATGTGTTATAAATTATTTAAAATAAATACTATAACCTACAGCCTAACTTCTAACAGGATATGTTATTTTTTAGTTCACTTATTGCTCTGACTATAAAAATAAACAGTAAATGCGATACTATATTAAAAATGCCTTAGCAAGTGTAGGCACATTTGTAAATATATATATTATTTATTCAAGAGAGAGAAATATTGATTGATTATGGATAGGTGCTGTAAATTTTGATGGGTTATTTTGCAAAAACTATATATTGCAAAATAAATTATCAAGGCATTGACTTCACTGTGAAAAAATGAAAGTATACTGTGGATTAATATAAAAATGATGTCATACATTAATACCTAAAGCCTGGAATGAACACTACCAATATTTTTTTCTCTCAACATCGTGACATTACTCAAATACATTCAAAATGTATCTTGATGGAATTGTTGTTTAATTATAATGTATCGGTAAAATAAACAATTATAATGAATTCGATTTTTTGTTCTCATAAATTGAAAACATATTCTTGTATACTATATACACATACTTTATAATAAACTAGATGATTTGCAGTAGATATAATTATTTAAAATTGTACACGGATCCTTGATCCCGAAATTATAAACTTAAACGAAATTATAAATGTGACTAAGTTAATTTGTTTGGGGACTAATCGTAATAATACATGATATAATACATTAAAGGCTTCATCGTCATTTATATTTTTATTTACACCTATTTTAGTCTTTTATTTCGAGGTTATATTTTAGTAAATATATATATACCATGTTTGCTCCTAACGTGGAGTATATGTATCCACACAGTTTGAAGATATCCACTCCGAAAATGGAATATATAGATCTCCGCAATGTGAAGACGTCTTCATAGATTATTTTTCACGAGAATTGTTTGTCAGACAATTGCTCAACCCAATTTTGCATCCAGTCCTACATTTTCGGACTTTTAAAATTCGTCAGATGGGGAATTGATTTCCCGGATTGCTAGATACTACGCTACCGGGGAGACAGTTAGTAAATATATGTATACGTAACTTCATATTTTTATAGACAGGATCCTATAAATTTTAAACAATATTACACATTTTAGAACGTTTATATTTTTAATAAATAATTGTAAAAAAAATAACTGTTTTACAATAAATATATTTCGTACAAATAAAAAACGTGTGATGTGAAAACGAAAATAACTTTCGTGAAATCAGGGACACTAGGTAAACTTAATGACTAATTTTAATTGTTATAGTAATACGAAAGTTTACAGTTCGACTTGAAGGGTTACCTTGAAAACTATCTTGTGTTAAATTTGTCGTAATATCTGCGGTTGAAATTATTGAATCAGAGGCATTGGAGCATATAATAGTCGTAAGCTTGAAACTAGTTTTTTTTCATTACTTCAATTCTTAGCTAAACAAAGGTATTTTTTATTATTTGCAATGAACATATTTACGAAAAATATCGCAACTTAAAAAACATACCACACGAGAAACTCACTTAATTGAGTTGATATTTCATTGTCATGGTAATTTAATAATAATTATTAACTTAAACTAGGCTGCTATTAAAAAATATATTATTCTGAACACCCCTAGAGAGCTGAATACCCTGAATTAATTAGATGGAGCTTATATGTATTTAATAAATGACAAATATATTTTCATTAAATTATATCAAATATTTTTATAAACTATTACTTTATTATTTCAGTAAAAAAAAACATTAAATCTGTGAAATTAGATAAACTTATCAATCATTAACTTTTGTCTGATACTGAATTATTATCAGTATTAATGTCCTATATAAAGTGAAGTGTTTGAAATATAAATTTTTAAATAAATATCCATTAGATTTCTTTGTATTAATAGACAAACAATTCTCATCTCGAATTCAATGATTGCTTATCATTGAGTTACATAAATCAAATAAAAATATTTTAATACTAGCTCTACCCGGCCACGCGTTGCTGTAGCTCAGTCTGGTTAAAGGTAATGGCCCTGTTTTTCAAAAATACAAAAGTATTTACGAGTACATGTAAAAAATATTTTTTATCTCTTGATACCACCATTTGAAATAATAGATATATAAGAAAATAATTTTAAAAGGAAACTGAATATAAATGGTTTTCCTCGAGTATTGATAGTTTATTGATCTTATAGAATCTCCTACTTGCTTATATGGTAAATTGTGGCATGCCAATCACATTCTTTGGGAGTATCCTCATATGTCGTTCGAAAGGAAATAGCTTCACAATTCGGTTCGACCGTTTATTGGACTGGCTATCTATCGGAATTTGGTTTATATGAAAAATAATTCTCTTTAATTTTAAATTGCAAAATTTTATGGCGAGCGAGGAGTTTTCTTTTCAACAAGGCTAAATATTTTCAGAGCTTAGTTTATTTGTACAGCAATCAGCACACTTTAGTGCGCGATAACAAGGTCTTGGGAAGCTGCTCCTTTGACACTTTAAAGAGTGTTAATTACGCCACGGTATACGCTCGTATGACTTATTTAGATACGTAGCTGGTGGTGGAAGAAAAAGCAAAATAATTAAAGTCGTTTTGTTTTATTAGCGTTTTAAAAAAAACCGTATTTTCTTTAAAATAATGAACTTAGCACAATTGTTTTTGTGTAAGACTTTTTCAATACGCGAGACAAAGCATATCAAAAGTGAGATGACATTGAGATTCGAAACTGTTTATTTTAATGATGTTTTTTTCACACAATAGTCTGCATTTTAATGAGCACAATCGATATTGGACGCCCCAAGCCGGGCACAATCGACGAAACGACTTCCTCAAATCTTTGCTCCATAAGTCTATGGTCACAATATACGTGATACGTATCCGTAATTCGGTAGACATATCTAAACAATGGACAATGGTATACTTATCTATTTTAGAGTTGCACTATTAATATTTCTATTACTGTATTGAGGCAGTTCTAGACGTATTTTGGCCCGCTCGGAAAAACTGCGTATCATCTCAGAACAACTGTTTGACATTTCTTACACAATATAATTCTTGCAGACGTCATTTCATTTTTTTTCTTTTCGGAATATATAAAACTCTGACTATTTTTGTTTTTAATAATCTTTTCTTGCCAATATGTACACAATATAAAATACGTAAATACGAAAATATGGATACTAGTCAAATTTACAAAAAAAAAAATGGTTTTAATTTAAATCCTAAATTATTTAAAACTGGTAAACTTCCATATGTGACCAGTTTACCAGTTTTAAATAATTTAGAATTAAAAATCAATTTCCATCAAGCACCATCAGTCGAAAATATTAATTGTTTTAATTTAATTTAATTGGATGGTAAAAATATTTGAATACAAAAATCAACTCATTAATTCTTCCCTTGGTGATGTTATATTGGCATAGGATATTGCAGGAACTATACATTCATTATTTTGGATAATTAAAAATTCCGTCCTAAATTACATATGATATACATTTACCAAATTTATTTTTTCTACATTTTTACATTATTAATTTTGTCCTTATTAATTATTTATTTATTATTGACGATCAATGTGTTCAATAAAAATTATATAGAAATACAATCTAATGAGATTAAGAACCCGTTCAAATAAAACTGTTCGCCTTTGTGTGTACAGCTTATGACTTTTGAGATTAAGTCTCAATTTATATTACAATATCTCTTGACAATAATAGTTATAACCTTCATTTTGAATATATTAACTGATATTCGATACATATTTTACATTATATAATTTTAATATTATAATAAATGATACATACAATATTTCAAGACAATATTAAAACATGTATTGTTATTACGTACAATATAATTTTAATATTTAGACTAGGCTAAAGAAACTAATTTGCATTCTGTCAAAGGCTATGTCAAAATGAATGTAAATAAAACAAGTAAAATTTCGTTTTTCAAACAAGTTTGAAGTGTGATAAAAACAAAGTGTTGGCTATATTCATAAATGTTTCTTGGTTTTTTATATACAATATATCTAATATTTACGTTTTTATTAATATTAAATATGATGCCTACATAATGTACAGAATAATACGTGATATAGAAAATTCTTCATGGATTAAAATGTGTCTCATTTGTATATTTTTTTTAGTATTTAATAATAAAACCCATACTAAATAAAAAATATTCCTACTAGATGATTACCGATTTTTGAAATAAGAACGCAGTATTTTATTTTATGTTTATTCCACGGCTAATTTTATTCGAACCATTTAAATTCAGCACATAAAACATGAAAAATAAAATTAATTGGAATACTCATAATTTATTAAGAATTTGTATACCGTATTTAGTAAAGAAATATTTTCTAAGGCAAGATCTTTTTTATCTATGTTTTTTATTTATTTATTTCCTTACATCCCAATCAACAACATATCAGCTCAATATAAGAAAAACCTGTGATTTATTGCTTTAATATTATATGAACACCAAATACACACGGGGCGTAATGGTACAATGTAAACAGGCCATGTGCATTCCTTTTACTTTAAAATTTAATATTGTGCCTCATATTATATTTCTCTGAAATAGATTACCATGTTAGTTCCGATTGCCGATATGGACGTCTTACATCCATTTTGAATTTTCATCAATGTCCAAGGACTTAGAGACATTTATCACGCTGCATAAAATTACTTATTTCCAAATATATTAGTTTCTTTTTGTCTCTTACTAAATGAGGGTTAGGATATCAAAACCGAATGGTTGAACTGTGTAGAAAAAGACACAACATTTCTAAAGCTAATACAGTGGTTTTCTGTAGACAGACGGGATTGGAAAAGTTTTTTGGAGGCTATACTCACTTTGAGTTGCACTGGGAGTGGAATGAGTAACCTTTTTTTCGTATCTTGTAAGTTTCCGATACGATATTTTTATGATTAAATGTAGTACGTGACAATTTAAAATGTACACAGCATCTATACTTTTTATTAACCACCTTGATCGTGACTTTCGGTACAGACAAATTAAATACACATATTAACAAGTTCGATAACATGTTATATATCGACTGTAAAAAAGAAAAAGGACGTAACCCTCAGTTTTTTTTTCAATAATCACAACGTTTACAACCGAATACACGTTGTGTCACACGAATGTAAGCTGCAAATACTGAATTATAATACAATGTAAATTTAGCTTTTAATTTTTTAAAAAAGCGCTTGGGAAATTTGTGAAATCACATCAATTTTACTGTTTTATTTTAATAACTTTATTTTTTAAATTAACGTTAGATTGAGTAAATAAAATAATCCCTACTCCCCAAAATACTAATGTCTCCCCATTAACGTAGTTGGTAGCGTGTGCGCCTAGCGACCCGGGGAATGCGGGTTCAAATCCCATCTGTCGGATTTTAAAAATTTGATAATGCAGGACAAGATGCCCATTGGGTAATTGTCTGACAAACAATTCTCGTGGAAAATAGTCTGTCAAGACGTCTTCACATTGCGGACATCCATATACTTACTCCTTATTCGGAGTGGATATCTCCACACTGTGTTGATTCATATGCTCCAAGTAAGGAGCGAACATGGTATATAAATAAATAAATAAAATCCAGGTTCAAAATTACAATATACGAGTATAATTAAATCTACATATCAATATAATATGGACTGTAGATAGAAAAAAGGACGGTACCTTCAGTCTATTCAAAATAGCTTCTTTCGATGATTAAAATGAATATAACTTAATACACATTTGATCAAAAAAATATAAACTGCAAATACGATATTGGGATCTAAATTTAGCTTTTAATTTTGAGAAAAGGACGGCTTGTGAAATCTGCGACTAGGAAAAAATGTTTTTACTACATCAATTTTATTGTGTAAATGTTCTTCAACAACTTATCAAATGCAGATTAGATAAATAAAATTCGAGTTTTAGTCTTCACGCATTGTAATGTTGTGTCTATTTAATATGTTTACTTTGCCCCAAAACTATTAAATAAACGCTTTTTGTACCTTATTTAAAAAAAAATCTGTGGGTTTTATTCTTTTTCTTTTCTATAGTCGATATACAAATATATTCAGCTCTATCCTTGAGAGGTGAACCGTGCACCAATTCATAAGATGGTCATGATACAAAACGCCTCAGGCCAAAATCACACACTTACTCAAATACTTTTTTGTCAATAATTACTAGACATGTGTATAGATAGATATTATATTTGTACTGGGTATAACTTGATATTTAGTATGGTACGTGCGTGTTTGCTGATCAATCTATTGAATACAATGGTTAATTTAATACAATAAGTATTTTTTTATCGGCCCTGAATAGTTTATCAGCATACAGAGTTTTTTTCTTAAACTAGTCTAACGTGTTTCGTCTCCATAGAGGTTCGCTCCCTTTGTGAACGCATAATTAAATTAAAATATTATACATTATACACGTAGCAATATAAATCGACTGTTTTGTGAGGGCGCTGCATGTTACTAACGAGTGTTTTTAAAATTATTTTTTAGTTTTCTGGTTGTGAGGTTAGTTCTAGAATTAATCGATAGATAATTTATAATAATCATATTAGTCGATTTATAGATTTAAAATTTATTTAATATGTATTACAATCACTTTTTTTACTTAGACATTTAGTAGTTCCCTAACTAATGAATTTCATGAAATGAGCCATAGTTGTATTACAACCATATCAGATGATAAACTTTGAATAGCATTCGTGATAAGTATTTAAATCACTTACAGAAATACTTTGGACATGAAGCGAATCTTTTTTGTACTACTTTCTTGTATTTCTCCACTAACTGATGTTAAAAAAATAGAGATTTGGTTCGTGGTTTATCCACCAATATGCACTTATCAATTATCTATATATCCTCCATCAATCTTGAACTTGATCTGTATAATTTATATTTGCACAATTTAATTGATTTTTTTGACTTGAGTAAATTCATCATTCAAAAATCTCTATTCTTTGAAGGTATTTCATATCGACTGTGAAAAGAAAAAAGGAAGTAACCTTACATAACTAATTGTACAGATGGGACAAAAACGCATATTTAATTATTTTGGATCAGTGTCA
This sequence comes from Rhyacophila evoluta, assembly GCA_022683975.1. Taxonomy (NCBI): domain Eukaryota; kingdom Metazoa; phylum Arthropoda; class Insecta; order Trichoptera; family Rhyacophilidae; genus Rhyacophila; species Rhyacophila evoluta. The sequence continues at coordinate 15,908 of JAGVSQ010002830.1, read as the reverse complement.
AAATATTAAATATATTTTGCTTATTGACTAAAACTGGTATTTTATCTACCAAATCTGATATAAATCTAAGTTTAGTTATACAAGATTAAACAAAAAAAATGTGGTGGATGCCCTTTTTCTGGTCGCAAATTTAACAGGCCAACATGCTTTCAAACTTAAAAGATACATTTAGATACTAATTCGATATTTGCACCTACGTCATTTTTGATAGAATGTGTTTTAATGTATGTACATTGTGATAATCGATAAACATTTTTTTTAAACTTAGGTTTACGTACTTTTTTATGCAGTTTATACGTTTTTGATTCGAGTATTTCACATTTCTTTTTGAAGTCAAATTAAATAATCAATTTTAAAGTATCGAAATTTTTTAATTGCTATCGTTTTGTAACAATCCTAACATGAAGGTCTTCTTTTGTGATATGTAAGCATTTCACTTCCTATTACGTGAACATACCAGTTGCATTGATGATAATTAAATTTTATTGATTTATTTTAGAACTGCATAATAGATGAGCTTAAACATACTATATTTTGAAAGACCAAGATTATATGTTATTTCTTTACTCATGGTTAGATGTTTTATATGAACCATCACCTATGACCATTATAACTTCGATATCGTATCGAGATATTTTAAATTGATGCATTGTTCGTTATATAATATCATCGGTTCTCAATCTTAGTTATTTTTCCACCTTCCAGTATTTAAACCAGGATACAAAAGGGAGAAAACGCATACGTATATTTTTTATCTCACAAAAAATAATTTTATCAGGTGAAGGTTGTTTTAGAATGGTACGCTTAGTTTTTAGTGGAAAAAATAGAGCTTTTTATTTGAATTTTAAATTGAATTAAATTACCAATCTTATAGCAAGTGGTGAAACAAAGTTGAAACTAAGAAAAAATGTATACGTTTTATGAATCACGTATATGCATATTGTACTTTTGTCACTTTATTTACTGGCCAGTAATTGTCATTCTGTTGGCCAATAGATTCTTTTTCTTCTCCTTTAATGTTTGTTCTCTAAGTGGAGCATATGGACACCACGTGCCGCCTCCAAGAACCCCTGTCACCCGCATTACGTCCTCCCAGGTGATAGCTGCATCCTGCAACTCCGCCGAATACATTCTATAAATAGCATTTAGCGGCCTTCCACGACGCCAACGACCGGTCGGCTTAAATAATAAGTAGATCTAGTTCAGACTTTCTTGGGGCATCCGCAATATGTGGCCGAACCAGGTCTAACGTCTCAATTTCACTGTGTCGGTGATAAATAGCTGCATAGTCCGTTGTCTTATCTTCGCATTTCGAACAAAATCATATGACCAGAATCCACAGGCACCTGCTCTCAGAGCTCAGAATACGGTTGTTTTGGGCCTTTAAATAGTCCTTTGTTATAACGAATCTATAGGAACTGTAAATTTTACATATTCCATACAGAATAGATAATATTTTAAATTACAAAACTAAATTGAAACTAAGATGAAATCTTATTTCTGTTTAGCTATTAAGTTCTAACGTTGCAAAAAGTGGCAAACGTTAAATATTTAATAATATAGAAAAATACGTCTTCATATGTTATACGATAAATAATTGTAACTAAAATATGTGTAATTTAATTTTTAAATACTAGTTTATATTTGTACGAATGATATGGACTTTAAAAAGGTTTAATTTATAATCGATTTCCACTTAGCACCTGCCGTGTATAGAAATAATTATTACATGTTGATTACGAGGTAAAGCAGTATGGATCCACAACTTTTTATTAAAATATCTTAATTTAGCGCTATAATCGCTCCATTTTGACAACCACTGCATCACAGCGATATCAGCTGAGAACAATTTTATCTAAAACAATAATTCACTCGGCTCGAATACCCTTCACAAAGCGCGAAACCTTGAGAAATCATCTGCAACATTCAATGTCATTTTTTATGAACACATTTCCGGTTTTGCGAGTAAAATCTCTGGGTTATTACAGATTTATTGACCAAAACATCTTTATATAATATCTATTACAAATGTATGCAGCTGATGTGATATAGTGGATTCGGGTCTTAATAATATTACTTATATCATCCAGATTTTACATTTTTTTTTTGTAATATACAATTTTAAGTGCAGTTGTTTGCTGTAGCTAAGAGGTTAGAGTGCGCCCTTTGGAGCCGGAGATGGCGGGCTCAATTTTCACAGCTGCTGGGTTTTAAAAAATGCAAGGCTGGATTCCTAATGGGTTGAGCAATTAATTAACAATCGATGTTTGTGAAAATAAATCAATTCACACAATTCTCGCCAATGGCCGCTGGTATTTATATGATCCACATTCAAAGCGGATATGGTATAAACAATAAACAACACTTATTAATAACAACACGAGCACGAGTAATATCTGGTTTCTTCGTCACCACCTGTCACAGTTATGCGGGCGTATACCTTAGGGCAGTGGTTTCAAACCTTTTTGGTAATATACTTTCCAAAAAAATCGTGCATTCCAACCTTTTATTTTTTAATAGATATAATTTTGGCGCCTCTCTTGGCAATATCTTAAGGTAACATAAATGTTGTCATTTGGCATATATATATATACACGAAGTATGTGCAACTATATTCTCACTGAAGTATACACTAACGTCACTATATAAACCGACTCAGACAATCGTATTTATTACAGTTTTCTTTGTTCAATACTGGACTGGAGGATGATATTTATACTAGATAATAATAATATTTGTTTAGTATCATTTATCATTTCTTACAGTTGTCTAATTATTATCAAAGACTGTTAACAGATATGTCACAATACATTACGTTTACTACATTAGATATATTTTAGATTACCCAAGTTTAATTCCATAGAAACGCCCATGCTATTTTTACGAGTTATGTTTTATCCGTCCTTGTTCATAATAATATTACACTCGATATTTCAATTTAGACCAAGGCTATAATAGATGCCACGGCGGCAGAGTGACAACAGCAGAGCGTCGACAATAGATATGTAAATATAATAGCTATAAATAGATGAGTTAACAAGTGAGCAAGGTATCCAGCATGACATCACGTTTTTGTTACAACAACTTACTCACATATTTATAGTTAATTTGTATCTCTGTTGCCGACGCTCTGCTGCTGTCGGTCTACGGCTTGGGCATCTATCATAGCCTAAGCCTTACTCGACTTTACAACAAATCTTAAGGCGATAATACATATAATATTAAACTTGATTTAAGCTCACAATATAGAGACTACATTATTATCGTACCTCTTAATCTCACAATACAGATGTAATCCTTCATTGATCGGCTAAAGCGATAGCAAGAATAATAAGCTTTTAATAAAGACTGGCAGATAGTAAACTAATGAGATGCTTTTTAAGCGATGCTGTATCTATCATTTACAGTTAATTTTACGACTCCCATGCTTACTTTTCATCTACTGTACAATGCAGATGCTATCAAGAGTTTATTACATTAATTAATGTATATTATATAACATTAAATTTGATTCTTTTTTATTCGAGAGTTATCCCATAGAAATTTTTAATAAATATGGTATACGGGAATAGCTATCGACGATATAAATTAATTCAATATTATTACTAAATACAGTTATTAAATTGTTTTGCTCAAATCAGTATCACCTTAATATTACAGAATACTAAAATTACTTAATATGTGAGAAGGATAAAGTAATTTAAATTATTATTGTTCTCTGTTCCCACTCTTCACAAACCTCTCCAACTCTGTCTCCAACAAAAGAATACGCGTTAGATCAGTGCTTTCCAAACTTTTTCATGCCACGGCCTTCAAAGTTAGATTTAAATAATCCGCTGTATCGAACAAAGAACAAGATACTCCATATTATAAGATTCAACAATTTCAATCCAAATAACATTCAAAGAGTTACATTTCAGGACGCGACCCACAGTTTGGGAACCTTGGCATTAGACAATACCCTGATTTCCGGAATACGAGTTTCACGTTTGTAACCATTTATCAATAAAATAAATATGTTTTATTCAAATTATTAATGATTTTCCGGTTACAATATTGTTTAATACAACACTCGATAATTTTATATTATGTGAGATCAATCATAAAAAAGAAAAAACATTGATTTGATCGATTGATATACATTAACTCATTAAAATATAAAATATCTTTGGCTCAAAAGAAAAGAAATTCGAACACGATAAACAGGCTATTCTCACGTATAATTAAAAAAATAATTGATTGTATTTAAAATACATTCAAATTAATTAAGCCCGCTTTATACCGGACAAATTAAAAATTATCTTCACAAAAGTAATTTCATTCAAAAGAAAGAATACTTATTTTCAACTGACACGTGAATTGATGCAGGGGTATACAGTACTTATTTGTATTGATTTGTAAAAAAGATAAAAAGATTCTCACGCGAAATACGAGTATACCATATATGCCGGTTTTTATGTAATTATTTTAATGATGATGCCCAAATCACTTTTTTTCTGCCGTTGGCATTTGAATTAGCAGCAAGTTTCCTGTTTTTTTTTTTTTATTTATTCCTTATATATATTTTAATAAATTGAATGTGAATGATTTTACCTTCACGCTAAGCTATGTTTATTTAAAAGCATATAAAAATAAAAGTTGAATTTAATCAAAAAAAATATTATTTGTTTCCGTTCATTTAATTTTTAATATTTTTTAATCATACCCGCTGTGAATTCATACCGTATGGATCTCTCAGTGGCGTAGCTACATACTCAGCACCCTGGAACAAGCAAAAATTGCTGCAATCCCTTGTTTTTAATATAATAACACGTTGCCAACTTTTAGATTTTTAATAAGATCATACTACGTAATGTAACTTCCTTCACAAAATTCTAATTTCTTACTTAAAAATTTACTTATTTAGGCTAAATAACAACAAATTAATCAATATTATATTTATTAATCTTCTGTATCGTCGTATTACTGCCAAAAGATGTCAAAGTGAAAAAGTGAGTTTTGAAATAATTGAGTTTTAATGTTTGACATTTAATACATTATACCTTAAGAAACTGTCGTAAAATTTAGCAGAGCGACTCAAACATTAAAACTCAATTATCTCTAAACTCACTTTTTCATTTCAACGTCTTTTGCCAGTAATGTGACGATATTATCTTATGTAATTTTGCGGTCCCGTATGATTCGTGCGCCCGGAGCAACTGCTCCGACTGCTCTACTGTAGCTACGCCTCTGAAATCTCCACATTTTAAATTCTAGTCGAATTTTTTTCACCAAAAATAGTTTTCTTATCAAAATTGACAAAGAAGATACATCCAATCGCTGATTGGCTACTTTAATAAATATATATCTTAGCTTTTAAAAATACATAAATCTTTCATTTTTACTACATGGATATACGAGTATCTTTGATACGCAATAAATTAATCCAATGTAGTACATAAAATATTTTGAAGTTTTAAAAAAATTAAATAATGTAGAGCAATTTCTTTTATAGTTAGTTAAAAACTATTGCACTGCGGACTACGCAGTAGTTTTATAGTATTCAAAATATCTTCTCTTCCATTTCATATTTACATTTTTCTTTGACGTTTACATTAAGCATTTGAACTTATGACGTACTTTGTCTGCTAATAGGCATCATAAAAATGCACATAAATTATTAAATTGTTTTCAATAAAAAAACGCTTTTGTTTTATAGATGCAATATTGTTGGATTGCCAAGAATTTTCTTGTATATTAAACAAACAGTAATTACGCTTAATTGAATTACAGAAAAGAATTCAATGATTTATATTTCAGTGAAATATTTACATTGGAAAACACCTGTAACTTGATCAAATCTAGAGTGTTTTATACCAGTTTCAGTAGATCAAAGTTTATGAACATAATAGTGTACGTTGTGGCGTATTATCATTATTTTTTCTTGAGTCTTTCAGTTTGGTAAACAAACAGTAATTACGTTTAATTAAATAACAGAAAAGAATTAAGTGATTCATATTTCAGTTGAATATTTACATTGGAAAACACCTGTAACATGATCAAATGTTTTCTATCAGTTTTTGTGGATCAAATTTTATGAACATAATAGTGTAAGATATCTTTATCTCATATACGAATCTTTTTTATTGATTTTTTTCATTATGGTGGTGATCAATATTAGAATAAATCGGTAAATTGCGAGGAATAAGTATTTATTTTGCATTATTAGTAACAATAATATTATTTAATTATAAATAATAAAAACAGAAATTAAACAAAATTATACTTCCTTGATATCTGAGATGCGGAAAAAAGTGCTGAAATTACATCCATCATCAAAATCTAAATCCACCAACTGTAGAACTGGTAGAGCCAACTTTAGTTTTTTACCTATTTATACCTGCCAAAATCAGTCTTATACTTCGTATAGTTTATTTATTCCTGAATTCCTCGAACTTGATTATCTACCGCGTTAAGCGACAACATACAAATACCATAATAAAGTTTTGTGTACAATGAAAGCAGTGGCGGATTTAGCACTCGAGATGCCCCAGGCGTAATTCAATTGTGAGGCCCATATGCCCCAGGCGCAATCACTTTGTTTTTGTTTTTAGATTCACTTTTCTTGGATATTTATACTTTCGTCTAGAATTGTGTGTTTGCGATTTATACCAGACAACATTAAATAAAACATTAATAATTTGATTATTCTATTAACAATGCATATTTGTATGTATCAATTTGAAACTTGTCAACGTGTTCATTATATAAAAATGTAATAATTTTTGCCAGTATCATAAAATTATATGCGAGTTTCATTCTAGACGTCACACTGTATTACAAAACTAAAAATTAAAAAGTAACGCAATAATTTGTTAATATCTGCATGATCTAACAAAATGTATGGTATAAATTTTTCTATTGATTTAAAATTAATGTTCTCGTAAAATTAAATTGGTGAAGAAATTTCCTTTCGCAAGAAATGAGCATTTTTTATTACTCTTTAAGTTGCTTAAGTGACGTTTATGGCTATAAAATAGAGAGCTACCATAGATAATAAATAAGTGCGCCTTGGCTCTTATTATTTAATAATTGCCCTTTTATAAAACCATACAGATGTGAATACGGAGACGATACAATAAAAACACTTAAAAATTTATTGAAATTACATCTCACATTAGAAATCAATTTCTCACAAGCACTCCCAGTCAACACTTAATGTGATATAATAACAAATAGTCTGTCATCATAAACCATTACTTTCTTTGTAGGTGAAATTGAAGGGTTATGTTAAATTTAAGAATAATTTAAATCAATCAAATTCTTCCAACCATTTTTTAATGTTAACACTTTTGTATCTTTACGATTTTTTCCCCGTTATAGTCTTTTATATCGTCGTATTACTGGAAAAATACGTTAAAGTGAAAAAGTGAGTTTTGAAATGATCGAGTTTTAAAGTTTGAGTCTCTCTGTTAAATAAATTGTATGACAATTTCTAAATGTATAATGTATTATTTGACAGAAATTGTATGATATCGATTAAGTATAATACGACGATACGAAGGTTTTACTGTACTGATAAAAATAAGTTCAATAAAAAGACTGCAGAAAATATTGTACAAAGCATTTTTGTTAGAAATTTGCTCACTATTAGATGAAAGATGTTACTTTAAAATCTGTCCAATATGAGGAATGTGACATTAGCATTGGTTAATAAATTATTTTCGTATACAATTAGCATACATAACGGATTTCCTATTATCGAGAGTGATTTGTACTCGCATGCAATAAATAGTCTTGCGTTACACAACAGCCTGCATCACAGAGTGGTACGGACGGTTCAGTGTGTTTTTTAATTCCAAACTCATCGCGTGCTGATAATTACTGGTACGGTGTTTTTCATAGTAAACGCTGCAATAAGCATGCATGTTACCAATATGCAATGTAATATTCTCTACGTATTCGAATAAATCACGCAATACGACATTGACCGACCGATGCATTTAACAAAGTCCGATGTGCGGAAAAGGCCTATACAACTTTCAACACAAATAAATCACTTTCAACATAAAAAGTGAAACCAATGGTGTAAGTGAATTTTCCAACAAGAATAACATTAACACATTAAAAACATTGCAGCAACTAAGTATACATTACTTAAATTACTGCCCTTTGTAAGTAATACAAATGATCAATAATTAATTCCGAGCATGTCAATCTTCGTTGTATTCAAATTCATATCGATCGCTTAATCTACAAACTAGCTAATTCCACCTAAATCGGTTTTGATGCCCTTTTATTCAGTTTTAATATTTCTTTTGCACACAACGCACAAAACTTACAAACAATTTAAATACGTAAAATACTCGCAAGTTGTTTGTTGCTCTTGAACATTTTATACAAATAATTTTCGTTGGTTTGTAGATTAAGACATCGATATATGAGCGGGCTAGAAGCAAAAACATCACTGTCCATATCAAAATCATTAAAATTAGTTAGTCATATTGTATTAATCTTAAACATAGTAGTTTTCTTCTTCATTTATATACTATATATATTATAACAGTTTATTTAAACTCACATATTAATATTAAAATATTAGAATAAATAATTAGAATGCCATCATCGATCCGATTTATTTGATTTTCCACGGTATTTCTTTAATGGACAGTCGCTTTGAATTAAGTATAATTGATATATCATATAATTCTAATTATTTTAAGTATTTTTCGTAAGAGACAATCAAAAATTATATAATCCTTTAGAACGAATCACCGGCTTAAATCTCGCAACTTCAAGATGTAAAAATCTAAAAAAAAAAAATGTTGTACATAAATTGAGTTGAAAAATTATCTGATAGTCAATCCTCATGTAAAACAATACATTAAGATAATTTTTTACAACCATATCGACTGTGTAAAATAAAAAAGTAACGTAACGTGACCCTTAATTTTTCAAAATAGGTTTTATTTTTTTATTAATAAAATATACAATTTAATACACGTTCCATTAAAGAAATTCAAGCAGAAAACTTTGAAATATTGTTCTAATTTATATTTTAAGGGTAAAAAAAGATGCCCTGTAAAATTTGCGACCAGGAAAAAGGGCTCAATCAATTTGATTGGTGTTTGTTAAAAAACTTTATGTACTTCAAATTTGTGTCTACGCGATGCTTTGACGTTGGCCTAAAATCATTAAAAAAACGTTTTTGTATCTCCTGTAAAATTTTTTATATATGGGTTACATTCTTTTTCTTTTCCACAGTCAATATGCTCTTTATTTTAAGTGAGTATGCCAAATATGGCACCTGCAAAAATCACTATCACTAAATAATATTTTCGCATTCTTTTTGAACATACTGTCATGGGTACTGTAACTCCGTCGAATTCATCTCGTATTTAACGCCTTTACAGAATACTGAAAAAAAAACTGCTAAGTTTAGAACACGTTTATTTTCAGCCTTGTCTGGCTGCATGGCTTATCTATAAAAAATCATCCTGTAAACCAATATAATTTATTAACAAATAAAACTAGTCAGTATTTAAATAATGTTAATACGATGTTTATAACGTTGATAATATGATATAATATTATAATTAAAATAAGGATAATTTATCAATAAAACGTAACTAAGTTATTATAAAGTAATAATTCTTCTTGTTTATATTTTGCATGCATTTTCATAGCGATATTGTAGTCTATCATATTTAAAATCTACATACACAAGCAAGGTCATATTTTATTACCTAGTATTTATAAATTCCACCTCTTAATATTTATTACAAATAAATCTGATGTTAATTTAATGCTTTGTGCAGTACTTATATAATGTAATAATTGATATAAAACTTTTATAATTTTATTTTATTTAAATTAAATGCTACTTGTTTAACGTCTAAAAATCCTCCTTTATTATTTACCTAAATGCAACTATACACTATTTATAGTTATTGTTTATATTGCTCTAGTAAGTAAAACATACTGTCTTACGTGTAATTCCTTATGAAGTAGATGCTGCGTTTTTACTTAGTAAGGCAGTATATATTCTTTCCTAAAACTGGATGGTGATAGAACTTCTGTTATAGGATAATAATAGTTTGATATTCACATTTTATACAATTTAATACGCGTTCTACCAAAGGGATAAATGCTGGAAATGCCGAATTAGTATCTTAATTTAGCTTTTAACTTTGAAAAAACTATGACTTGTCAAATTTACAACAGAGAAGAAGGATTTCCACCACATCAGTTTTATTGGTGTTTCTTTAATAACTTATTGAATTAATATCAGATTGCGTAAATAAAATGCGAGTTTTATTTTTCATGCACTTTTAGGTTGTATCTATGTAATATTTTCACTTCTGCACAAAACCATTAAATATACGCTTTGTGTCCCTCTTGTAACTTTTTTTATTTTCTGTGGTTTACACCGAATAAAAAATAATTGAAAGTCGACAAAATAAACCGGTAATTAAAGATTAGAAAATAGAAAAAATACAGCATACTTACAAAATACTTTTATGGTGTAAAAATAGGGTAAAATATTAAATGAGTTATGCACATATTTTTGTAATGCCATCCAGAGTATTTATTACATTAATTTTCACGCAGTATTTTGTGTAATTTTGACAAAACAACTTATCTTGGTTTAGACGTCAAAAAACTCAAGTAAAATAACCTACATTTTCTATCAAACAGGCCAGTCTCGCGGCACATAAAACAACTAGAACACTGTTCAATTAAAAATCCGATTAATAAAAAAGTATGGCTTTTTTGCCATCTGTATTTGTTGCGCCTTACGTAATTTAATTTACACAATTACGTTGAATTAGCATACCAAACCCTTCGAAATAGAGTTGATAAAAAGTTTAAATTCTAATATTTATTATAAATTTTAACTACTACTCATGCTTTAAACAATAATATTTCTAAGCAACCTTGTAAATGTAAACCAATAAAGATGCATAATATTCTGCCACCGCATCAAGATATAAACTAATGTACGCCTAAAACTAATTTCTCTTTTCGTAAAAAACTCAATCTAGTGTACGGCAAATACAATTTTGAGATACTATTCCGGAAATACTAGTGCCAATTTGGAAATTATCTACCTGCATTGAATACGCCTAGATAATTGAAAGATAATATGAATCTTGAAAGAAAGAAGAACTGTCAAGAGGTGGATTATAAACTATAAGACAATTATATCACAGTCAAATTCGGAGAGTAATTATCATTTTATTTAACCATTTAACCGCTGTCGCGCGTGCTGCTTTCACTATCGTTCCATCTCGGTTGACGAAATGGATGTGAAGAGGTTAAATTGAAAATTAAAATTTGCCTTACCGATTTGACGGAATAAATCCAATAAGAAAAAAAATGCATAGACGTGTTCCTGGAAAATTCGATGAGCTTTGTTGATAAATGAATTTGTGAAGAGACGCGTGGCGAAATATGAAGGAGCTATTAAGTCGATTAAATAACTAATGCCTCGGTTCTTGCGGGTGACACGATTCATTTTTCAAACAGTCTCTCGCGTCTTCTTCGTTCGCTGCGAGCGAGATTACAAAGGATGGAGACTCGGATGACTTTATCGTCAACTATTACTTATAACAACAGAAATTTCTGTCTGAGCGCCATTCATGGACCATATGTGAAATGAAATTTAATACTCTTAGCAAGGATGCCGTACATACAGTAATGACCAAACTAAAAATTGCTCGTAACTGATTTATTCGTGGGATTATCTTCGACGTGAATCATTTCAGTAAAAAAATAATAAAGATTATTATATCGATATGTCCGTTTCAAAATAGAAGTATATTTATATAAACAGTGTAAAGTATCCTCTCTGAATATGAAGTATATGGATCTCCGTAATGGAAGACGTGTTTTGATAGATTATTCTTCTAAAAAATTGGTCATCAGATAACTGCTAAATCCAATAGGCATCTAGTCCTAGTTTTTTGGATTGCTTAAATTCGACATATGTGGAAATTGAACCTATATTCTTCGAATGCAAAGCGCGCAAACTAACCTCACGACTTCCACACTATATTATATCGTTGGTTGAATCAGATAATAATTTATCGAGATATCATATTCACAAATTGCCTACCCGAAAAATTGATTAAATTAATTCAAATTCAACCATGTCTGCTTTAATATTGCAGCATACAGATCTCTATTGTATGAAGATGTCCACTCCAGAAATAAAAAATATGAATCTTATTACTTTGATAATTTTTTTCATTTCATTGGTTATCAATTCCTGCATTTTTTTTCAATCCTTAGCACCGATGAGGATCCAGCCCGTTAAATCCATTACCTAAGCGCACGCGTCTAATTCTTGTCCACCGCGGACTAAAAAAGTTTCCCATCTCTGATCTGAGTTTAAGTTAGTTAATAAAAAATAGTATTCCATTTAATTATTATATTTCTTACATAAAAAGCCAATTAGATCCATTAATAAATAAAAATTTAGGTTGTGTAATCTTTGTTAATTTATTCAAATTATACAGTGGAATTAAAAATATTACTACTATTTATCCACTCAATTTATACACCCTATTTTAATCAAGCGTAACCTAAAATGAACAAAGTTAATTTCTAATGTCCCCAATTGTATGTTTTTGCTTACAACATAATACAATTCTTAAGTTACTTGTATCACACTGATTGCACAAATCTTTAAAACAAATCGCATCCACATGGGAATTGAGCGTGTAAATCAGAGTACAGCGATATGAATGCCTCTAACATTTCACTCTTCTACTCCTTGGTTCTTACTACAAACTCATCCCCCTTTCCAGTTATCTCCGGCTCTTATCCTTCGTAACAATTGCGTCTACAACTTTGCACCTCAACGGGAAATAAGTTTTTTTTAAAATCACCCAATAAGTTTTATATTGCTACTCTTCAGAGCAGATCTAAGCCCGAGAGACACAATGTTTCCTTTTCTGTAGTATTATCTTTATACTGATGCAACATCTAAATCACTGTGAGACTTTATCGAACCAATGTACAATAATTGTTTTGTGACCTAATTCATTTTTCGATGAATTGTCAAGTAAAATCACAAAAATTAAACTACTTTTTTACCAAGTCAAAACTTATTTAAATTTATTACAGATTTATTTCACAAGAAAATTTTGCAAGCTAGTTTTTTAACCATTATTAATATAGTCCTACAGCCGCGGGATTAAAAACTAAACTAAACTTACAACCTCTAGCTACAAAACAGGCATGCTGAGCTTTCAGCCACTGGAAGGTCGTCGTGAGCTTTTTTCAAAATAATTTAATATTAGGTGATTTTTCCCAGTGCGCGTTTTCTCAGCTTAGCGTGCGTTTTTCAGAGTTGGAGGAGTATAAGATACGGGTTCAAATTCCACAGCTGCAAGAATTAAAATGCAAACTAATTTATATCATTAAAAAACTCTTAACGCCCACTTAAGGTAATTATCCGTACCATTCTCTCCACCTTACGGCATTTTTAAATCACATAAATATTAACGACGTACAAGTAAACATTGACATAAAAAATAAAACACTCCTTGGTGCCAAAGATATTTGTAATGACAAATGACTATTTTTTTTTACTCTTGAAGG
>JAGVSQ010002829.1:0-23355 GCA_022683975.1 Rhyacophila evoluta | reverse complement strand
AAAAGATTTCAGTCTTTAAAATATGTGTGCATAAAAAATTAACTCACTAATGAAAAGGTTAAGCTGGTCTATTTATCTCTTTGTTGCAAGAGGATTAATATCAAAAATTATCACTGCAGTGGCCAGATAATTAAACATGCACTGCAGCACAAGACGGCACAGGCTTAAATCCTTCAGTAATATACAATAAAAAGCCTGGACTAAATGCCCAATCGATTGACTGTTGGCTGAAAAATCATTGGAGAAATCCACTTTAGTTGCAGACATAGTTAAAATGCAACTTTTTTTTATAGATCATGAATTATGAAATTTGTATAATGGTACGATGTTGGTAATTTATTTAATGCATTTCTCTGCATTTCTTCTTCATCTTCTCATTATTTAAAAGACAAGTATTTTTGTCACCATATATTTCCATAGACTTAATTGAGAAATGTTACTATTTTTTGTAGTTACAAATAAAGCTTGAAAATGGTTATCAAAATTGAAGCCACTTTTGGGGACTCACGATTAAGTTAGCCACAGATAATCAGGAATATGCTGAAAATTCTGATGGAACTTCATGCCTCTCAATATTACAAGGCCTATCTAATGTAATTCATAATAATATATGGATGGCTTAAAGCACTGATGTTGATAAGTCCACTTTTAGCTGAAAATTATTTAATAATACCATCTTGTTGCACCATGCTACCTATATTCATAGGCCGTATTAATTTCTGATCTGAGACCTACATTGCAAAATATATAACTCTGCTATTTTGGATTCAATTCTATCAAAAGTATGTCATTCGTAAGCAGCTCTACGAATAAATTGTTTGAAATATGCTTTGTTAGATCAAAATAGTCCAGTTTTTACACTCTTCCAGTAAAAATTCCAATCAAAAATGGCCTTATCAAATTTTCACTTTAAGCTATCAATATATAAAACGCGCTTGAGAATTAATTATATGGCCTGCAATGAATTCGGTATTTAAACAGCTTACAATACATAAATACACCGTGTTCCATGTTTCATGAAATATTATATTCTACAAATGCAAACTCTCAAAAATCAAATGCATTTAACGAATTAAGGTCAAATAATGAAAAGTTGACTGTTGTTATTTTCAGTATCAAAATATTGCCACATCGATAAACAAACATTAAAATTCCCAAATGCTTTGAAATGATAGAAAAATTAAAAATTAAATAAAAAACTACAACAAAATAATGAGAATGATTTAATCATTTTAGACTCTCTCTATTGTAATCTTGGAAATTGTTTAGTTGTCCGTAATTATATTGATTTTATTTTCTGTTATCAAATTCACATATTGAAGATGGGAAATCTACAGAAATCTACGTTAAAATTGTCTACAAAAGTCTATCCATACAACACATAAATTATTATGTTATATATGTTCAAAGCAAAAAGATCTATACAAATATACAAGTGATTATTTTTAAATGGAAGCTAAATATTATTTTACAAATGAACACTGGTAGTCTACATGTGTGGCAAGAATGAATGGAGTATCGGGTATAGAGCGGGCTTATTCTGGCGGCCACCATTATTTGAAATTAGCACTAGGGTAACCCTTTCAATGCAGACGACACACGTGTGTCTCCATCCAATCTAACACACTTATCCAAAACGGAGACCGTGTCAGTACATACATCATAGCCAAGTGGTGAGTATATAAGCTTTGATCGGTGATCAGGTATTCGTATGAGTCATAAAAAATAAATCCCGAACTTTTTTTATACTTTTGATAGGGTCCTCCTATTTAACAAGTGGCTATGACATTTCTATTGACATGGAAGCATTTTTTCGCATTCAAACTGTTAAATTTGTGTCGATGCAATGTTAATACAAGACTACATCCTCATCGATTAGTCCTGACAAGTCTCCTTATTTTCCAATTTTAAGGGAAGAGCTTCTCAAGTGAGACGAATCGGTTATCGTTACTTAATTGCTACAAAGAATAATTTTCTAGCTTTTCAAATAATTACAGACTCTTCCGACAAGGTCTCTTATCAATAAGGCTCGATATTAACAGGCCTTAGTTAAAAGAAATCGTATACGACCTAATACACGGCAGTCAAAGTCTTGGGAAACTACTCCTAGGACACTCTGGCACTTTAAAGAGCGTGCATATTCTATATCTTATGTACACGTCTCTTAAACTACACCAATGCATTAAATATTTAAATTTAATGAATATCTTCCTAATTTAGTTTATTTTAAAAATACATCAAAAGTGTTGATGCAAATAAATATCAAAAAACTAGAATAAACAAGATTCATCCTTTCTGAATAGTCATTTTGGAGTTATCATCTATTAATTCTATCACACTAGGCAGGTGTAGCACGTTATTGAACTATAAATAACTTGTAAATGATTTTTTAAAGATATTTGTCAGCAGGCTTAGTAAAATATATAATTTCATTGTTGTGTAGTCATCAATTCCATTATTTCATATTAGAAACTGCACAAAAATTATTGTTTTTGGGTGATATTTCATTCTTTCATAATAATCCTAGAATTACAGTTTGATCACGATCACATTTGTATTAACTTAATTATTATAATAAATGTTAGGTGCAGAAATATTGTTTCTAAATGAAGTTTGCTCTACACAAAAATGAAGCAAATATAAACATAATACAGTGAATCTAAACTGTATGATGATATTAGCAACAGTGATAGCTATAATATCAAAAAAAAATCAAGCATTTTTCTCTCGAAAGAAAAATAATATAATATATCTAAGGAAGCTGATACACGTGATGATTTCAATGCCATAATGTCATGATAAGCATAATTATAAATGGTTTTTTTATATCTCTTTTTAGCCGTGCACCGTGAAATAATTGTTCAATGATTAATAGCTATAACCACAGTGAAATTCGCAGAACTATTGTAAATCGTGTAGTATTAAATCCAAATAACTAAAACACCAAGCGTACGTGATATTCAACTGCACGAGTGGTTATGTGATGTTTTCAAGCGAAAATGAAACGATGCAAAGATGACAAATGACATAACGTATTCAGTGAATAAAGAGTAGTAAATGTAAATAGGCTACACAGCAAAGGTTGGCAGCCGATGGGTTTACACAACATTTATAAGCGCTAATGCTCCCTCTAATTTACAGTTTTCACGGACTGGACACGGCCCTACTACGAGAAATTTAGCTGATTAATGCTTATAATAATTTATAATACCAGTCTTGGCAATGGTGTCCCGATAGAAATAGATTGCCAATGGAAATAGAATGAGGGCGAGAGATTTTAAACCTGCAATTTATAATGTTTTAGGGTTGTCAATCAATTGTTGAGACGATTTTTTTTATAAGTTGCAATATGTTGAGTTTTCGGGACACTTGTGAGATTGTATGAAGACTTTTTGCTTGATGAAGAATGGCTATTTGCCATATTTAAAAATTTCTGGCCCATATCTTAAATTTGAAATTTAGCTACAGAATTTGTACAGTGCTGAATCTTTATCTTGGAATCCCACATCCATCACCAGACCATTTTTTGGCAAACAATTGTACAAATAATAATACAGTAGAACCTCGATATAACGGACTAACGGAAATGTCTATAAAGCCAAAAGTCTGTTATATAAAAATCGGTTTTCTGAATGCATTTTGTTATTATAAGTAATTTTATTATAAGATTGAAGAGACGAATCAAGTTTTGTTTGCACTTTCGAAGTATGGTGTATTTTTTTAATCAACTGTCTAAAATTACGAGACGTTATAAATTGCATCTGCTTTTTGACTTTCAGTCATGGTGTGATACTAATGGTCTACTTCTAACGCCTGTAAAACATTTCCTTCAGCTAAATCTTTTCCAGCATTATTCTACAGACACCAGGAACTTATAACCTTTTTAAATATATTCTGCATTTTAGCTATCAATCAATCCCTTCTATCAATTTTCCGATGATTGCACTTTTACTTTTTTACGAATATTTTGTCCGTTATATCGAGACTTTACTGTACTACAAAATTTTACTGCGTTGGTCTTCAGTTTCGTATTCCCAACATATACTGAGTGCTGAATCAATCTGACATAATACAGTAGAAACCCCTTAACATGAAAACGCTTAATGTAAAAAATTGGTTAGCATAAAAAAATACTGCGGTCCCAACAAAATCCATGTAATTTCATATAATTTTTTTTCTGTTAACATGAAAAGAAAAATCATTTAACATGAAATGATTTTGCTCCTTGAATGTACAAAATGTATTGGCAGCCGGGTCATTACTCAGGTGTTATTACTCATTTATTTACTAGACCTGCAATTTCTTCGAAGACGAAACATAAGCCCTAATAAAAGTTTTTGCTTTCAAAGGAACAAAATTTATTAACTATTTGCAGCTGTGTAATTATTACCCAGATGTTATTTATTACATACCCTTTTTTCACTAGATATACAATTTTCAAACAATAATTCGTAGGTACTGCTCGTCTTTAGGTAAAAGCAATCCCGATTTATCAAAGGTCAGTCTGTCTTCTAAGTTAGTGATGCGTGTATTGAAAGTGTCGAATTTTCTGTTTTTGTGAAAAAAAATGCGATTTATTGTGCCAACACTATATGTTTTTATTGAAATATGTGTAAATCGTGTTTCTAATATTAATGTCAATGTACAAGTATTTACCAGTCTCATTTCTAGTACCTATTATGATATATTTGAAAATATACTCAGGTGTTAATTTTATCATAAAATTGAATTAATTCAATTTTACGACGTAATAAACATTTGTGAATTTTTTTTCGCATTTATTTTTAACATGAAATTCGTTTACGTGAAGAAATGTTTCAGTTCCTTCGGTTTCATGTTAAGAGGTTTCCACTTTATTATATTTGTTCATCATATATCCAATACTAGCAGAAGCAGCTACCATCACCTACGACAAACAATCAACCAATCAAACACCCGTGACAAAAAAGTACTCGATTGATTTCATTAAGACAACCTAGCTGGTCTTAAACATTTATTGAATATTTCCGAACGTTCATAAAATTTGATCTTAGAGGGAACATTTATAAGCACAGTTACTAATCAAAGTGGATGTTCATTTACAGAAAAAAAAAAATAGTAATTATAAAGACCGCGTACCATACCCATATTTACAAAGACATGGGAATTTTTTTCATTATTTCTCATATATCTACTTTAAATTTTTAAGACACATTATTATAATTTAAATAATTCAGCCGAATAAGACAGAAATTATAACTATGCCATCGCATGAGGCTAATATTTAAAAAAACTCTCGTCTTGAAAAAAGTTAACTTCATATTTTACTATGAATTTTCTACATTACGCCTCTCCAGCATCACCACTTACACAAATACAATTCGTCAGAGTGATTCTTGACTGCCAATAATGGCTT
The DNA here is from genome assembly GCA_022683975.1 of Rhyacophila evoluta. Classification (NCBI taxonomy): domain Eukaryota; kingdom Metazoa; phylum Arthropoda; class Insecta; order Trichoptera; family Rhyacophilidae; genus Rhyacophila; species Rhyacophila evoluta. The sequence goes on along the minus strand of JAGVSQ010002829.1, from coordinate 17,960 downwards.
CTTTCGTTCATTCTTTTTTTATTTATTTGACACAGAGTCAGCCTCTTGCTACATTTTAATTTGACTATCAGTATTATTCTGCCATAAAGTTCATGTGACCTAACCGAAGTATCTTCCAGTCTTATTGAATGAGCTGCCCTGGCCATGGTATTACACATGGAATCATTATACTTTCTTCATCATGTGTTATCATCTTGGATTGGCCATTAGATGCAGCATAGAATATGCCTTTTGTTAAAATACTCACTAAATATAATATTTACTATAATGAAATGATATACTTCAAATTTCATGGTTGCTTGAAGATACTACTCAATTCCTCAATATTAAATTTCACTGAGCATTTCCTTGACACATTACAATTCGCTTTCATATTTTATATGGTTATCTTCAACTTTAGGGACATTTGTAAAGTTAGTCACAGAAATTTCACAATTTTGTGTTATTCTATTGGCGGCAGGTAAAATAAGTGTAAACGTTTCTGGCTATGTCTATATCCTTCACTATCAACTTCTAAATTGAAGTATTGTTATCAGACAGGCTGTAGTTTTTTTTCAGTCTGTTATATGCATTATTTCATCGTTTTAAAAATGTGATTATACCGCTAATGAAATACAAAAAGTATCGATCGAATGGCAACTGGTAACTGTCCATGTCTTTGTAAGCAGACGGGCGGTACACGGATTCTACTGAAGGGAGGTGTAAGGGTGCATTGCATTGCGTAGGGTTGCGGGTTCAATAAGGCCCACCATGGTTTTACTCTCTTACGGGTGGGTATCCACCTCGACGAGCCGGGACCACGGAAACAAATGCACCACACTGCAACACATACCCATATACGCTTAGCAACTCATATAACTCGACGGTTTATTCGCAGATCCCGAAGCTACAGATACACATGAGCACTTGAATGTTAAGCATTCGATTACATTTTCAATTACGGCCAATACTGCGAATGTGTTCGATTTAAATTTAGAAACATGCTGCACTACTCCTATCGCTCATGTATATCGGCACCTTAAGAGATATTTTATGGGTTATTAACTAATCTTAAATTATGGCATATACTCACTTAACAAACATGATGGTTAACTTGTAAATTTCTCATGTTCGGTATAAATGAAGCCAAACCAAAACAGTGAGGTCAGTTTGGAGACATGTAACACTAATAATGAAATCATTAATGCATATAGTAAAAAAGATTTTATGAAATTCAATGATTATAAAAATAAATTAGTAATTGTATAAATTATTTGTAAATATAACTCTCAAATACAAAATTCCATTTCGACAGGTAAGGTTATACAAACACGTGGTTTGCGAATTCGAATAAAAATGGCCAATAAAATAAGAAAATATTTTTTCAATCATACAATATCAGATTAAGCAAGATTTTTAAATAATAGATATGAAAACTCTTAGGTAGATAGAAATAAGTAAGGTCTGCGATCACCATTCATGCCCCACCCACAATGTGAACGACTGAAATAGGATATTTACGATAACCGCTTGCTAAACATTTCCTCAACCCCTGGCAAAAATACCAATGTCTAAAAACAGCAAGTAAATTTTCAACAAGTCCACGACTTTTCACATCTCATTAATCCGCTTAGACGTCTCTTTCAAGTTACCCATCGACGTTTGCTTAGTGTATACACACCTTTAGAAACACAGCTAACGTTATAACGGTTCATTCTCAATAATGTATTCGCTGTCTTTTTTTTTTTTGCTGCAAAGTCAACTCTGATAATAATTGTTTAAGACCCATTCTAAAGCGTGGCATTTTTCATACCACATTACCGTCAATTGAATGTTCAATACTCTGCACTTAAATTTCCATTGATTTGTTTACTTGACGCCAACATCACTTCAAACCTATGTCAATTTCAACGATCGTATAGAATGGTCCTTAGTAATTCCTTATTTTATTGATGATGTTTTATTTGATAATGTAATCCATTTCAATCAAATCAATATATTGATACTGCATATATTTTGGAATTTTTTAAAGCGCAAACATTAATGTTAAGTAAACCAATTTCTGTTAGAACATCGAATGAATGTAGTATCTTACACCGATACGACACGTGCTTGACTAAGCTATATTGTGTAATGCTTACTGTTTCAATAACATACATCACAATATGCTTTAGCAACTAAAATTTAGTTGACCACTAACTGCATCTTCCCTCGTAGTCAACAGTTTAGTTATTTGGATGTTAAATTAGTTAGTCGCTTGTTGTTTAGTTAGTTAGTTAGCTGTTAACTTTACTGTTAAATTTAACTATTTAGAATTGGTCGAGTTAAAATACGAATGCCTAGCTAGCAACAGTCCCTTAATAATTGTATGTATTTGTGCAATATAAATTTTGCTCGAGGCTCTATGATAAAAATGGCTTAAATAACATTTCAATTCTTAGTTTTTATGAAGAGTGACATTATCACTAGCTCGATTGAAAATATTGAAATATATATCACTCAGCTATTTTTTTATAATACTGCTTTCATGGTACTTCAGGAAACCGACAACTTGCCGCCTCCAAAAACAGAATCTCCAGGCAGTAACGTCTTCTGGGAATATTTTGCCATATCTCGGTTGAAAGGGAAAAGTTTCTCAAAAGTCAGTGTAACTATTGTCAGACTGACAGGCCATTACGCCTATGAAGGAGCTATTTTCTAGTTATTAAAAAAATTGCATCATCGTATGGCCAGCGAGAAGGTCTCTTCTCAATAACCTCGATATTAACAGAACTTATTTAAAATAAGAATCATGCACACTCTAATGCACGTCGACCAAATTTCTGGGGTTTCAAAAATAGGTTTCTCGAAATAGTGATAACATCGCATACGTCTTCTAATATTAATTTTGAAATTTAAAAAAAATTAGAAAATGAATTACTTAAAAAAATATTAGTTACTTTCTTTTAAATTTTAAAACACCATCAAAAAAATGAGATATTAAAAATTTTCCTAGTTACAAGAGATACTGAATTAAAAAGAATAAATAATTACTAAGAAAAATAAAGGACTACAAAGTCTACAAATTATAAAAACTATACCTATAAATAATATAAAGAAATAAATAAATTATTCACTGAACTATTTCAATATCGTCTTTATTATAAACACTCATAGCTTTGGAGGACCTTGCATGAACAATCTTTTCTATTTCTAAATAATCACAAACTTCAAACAATTCAAATCTCATATATTATATAGAATATAAACGTTTATATATTTTCCACTAAAATAGAGAGCTTTGAAATATCTATGAAGTTCAAATCGTATTAAAAAGAGGTAAACTATCATCTAAGATGGAGCACACGGGCATTCACTGAGTGGCAGCACTTTCTTAGAAGAATTTAAATGATTCGAAAAAACCATTATGCCGTGTTCTGTATCGAAGTAATTAATATACATGACAATAATGCATATTTTAATGTAACTGCAAAATTCGAACACATAACCCACAACACAGAAGGACTCACAAGTGCAAAAAAATGCTATCTACTAGCACACAGTGAACGGATCTGACTTCGATAGACAGTCTAACTAAAAAATATTAAAATATTTCATATAAAAAACTGAATATTTGAAGAAATACGTTCACATCAAAAACACATAAAAAATATCAATCACCATAATATATGAATCTCTACAGTGTGAAGGTATATTGTGTTTTAATAAATTATTTTACGAAGTCTAGTATCAGCCAATTACTCAATACGTAAGGCTCTTATAATCTTAATTAAATTAAATATTATAACAACACAGGGGGGACACATAGCAGTGAAAAAAACAGTGATTTGAAGTTAGAAATAGAAAAGACAGCTCGGCCAGGCCGCGTGCATGGATATCTGCGTGCTTATAAATGTTAATATTATCAATAATAATTAACGATAACAATGTTGCAGACAGTGGAAAATGATGGCACTTACCCCTGCTTGTCACTAGTGATGTTCTTCAAGAAACTTTGCACCTCGGCGTTCATTCCGTGGTCTCCGAAGTACTTCTTCAGGTCGTCAATAGTCTTGTGATGGGTGAGGACGTTGCCCTTGCCACCGGCCAGGTCTTTCATGTAGTTACGGGCCTGCATGATTACCTCAGACAGTTGGAGCTGAAAAGAATATAACAATTACTTTAATATAGTGCTATCACTAAATACCATACAGATAATGGCTTTTTCTCTGTGATTTCAAAGGTAAATCAATGATATGAATAAATAATTTGTATAAATTGACATCTAAGATTGTAATTATACAAAAACAAATAAATTTGCTACCAAACAACAATTCACCGTTATAAATTAGATGTTTCTTCTGATAAACCATAGTGCCTAAAATAGACTCAAAGCAACAGCATGTTAAACTTTGATAACAGATGCTTTCTGTAAGAACCTAGAGATATGATGATATAAATTTGTTTAGAATGAGGTGATAACAGATGATGCAGCTACGTATTATAACAAGAACAAAGCTGCAATGGTGGATCTGGCATGGATAAGCGTTTTGGATGCCTCAAAAGAATCTTAACCTAACCCGCCTATTCGTCAAACCAAACACATTTCAGAATCCTTGAAGACCACTGAAAACTATCTAAAGAATTTATTCGGCATGTTGCAAGCATTATTATTAAACAGGGATTCTTGAAGGTGACATGTAGTATTCATATGATCCACTTATACATGAAGAAAGAGAAGAATTTTGAAACTTTCTATCCCTGCCCTTTGTATAAATGAAATGAAAGCCGAGAATCAATATCCACAATAGAACTCAATACTGCCCCACAGTTTGGTCACAATGTAGCAATTGATCCATATAAGATCCATATAAAATATATTTTCCTAAATATACAAATTTAATAGTATCATAATGCTACTTTTCCTCCTTGAAGAACCACTACATATCGACATTATCCTCCTATCTTTTCAATGGACCCAAGTAATTTATTAAATCAATTTTTGTCTTACCAAAAGTTGGGGCCTGCCCAAAGCTGTGACTTTGATGGCCATGATTCCGGTTCCAAATGTAGCACCTGAAAATGAGAAAGAATGACATTATTTTATAAGCCATTGAACACTGAAGTAGGAATATGCTCTGATGTATAACTTTGCAGAAGTGCAATGCCACATTTACTCTAGCCGAGGAGAAGATGGCTAGTGAGTATTTTATTTCTCTAAATATACTGATTGCAAGGTCTTCATACTTTATGTATTCCTCATAAAAACGTCTTTGATTTCAATAATATCATTACAAAATTAAAATATTGATCAATATCAACAGAGACAATTCTTTCGTATTAAATTTTGGAGCCGCATGTGCACGTGTGCATAGGATGACGTTAGTAAGTGTGTTGAGCACCGTCGATAACTCATTTGAATGTTGTCATTACGTCTCAGTGGAGAAGAGAGGGAATATACTAAGCGGCTATATCACTCAGTGTATAAATGATATCTGCCATGGAATATTAACTATCTTCTGTTTCCCCTGTTATTTTTCATTTTTTATTTAATATTATTTGACTTTTAATACATAATAAGATGATATTTATAGCTAATTTTAATAATTGACGCAAAAGATTTTGCATAATTTTAATTTAAATCATAAATTTTTGATTGGACACCTAGGATCCAGCACCGTGACTTTTGGGACACTAAGGCGGGACTTAATCGGTGCCTAATGGTGGACAAAGGCTGCTCTATCTCTAGATATCTAGACTGATACATATTCATAAGTATTCAACCAAATAGCACTCAAGCTGACTTGATAATTATATATATATATTTATGTATGTATTTACTACTTACATAAAATGATGACATACAAATAAATAATATAATTGATCTAAATAAAAACAATTTAAAAACGTATTTCTTAACGTTGACCAATATTAGAAACATGATAAGCACTCAAAAATATTGCATACAAACTAGTCAAAAAATGCCAAATACATTAAATATTTGTATGTCCTATGTTTGCACAGTTACAAATACACATTTTTTTTTCTTAATATTTCTAAAACTGTGTCACAAGCGATTGGGAAATCATACAAATTACATAAGCCGTTTTTCCGTTACTACAATGTTCTTATTAGACAGTGTGTAATCTATTATTTCCAGTTTTATTTAACGCACATGTACATAAGTGGCTTATGAGAAGTCCAAATACACTGTTAATTCGCTTCCCGCCAAATTCACCTCTACTTAATTTAAAACTGCCATAAAGGAAAGTATTTCTCGTAACATTGACTGGAAATTTAATCTTACAATTGGCGATAAGAATCTCTCTGTAAAAAATAAATCAGTGGTAATATTGTAGCTTTTCAATGCTATCCGATCGGTTATGAGCACATAGCCGGATATTATTATTGTTGTTATAGATGGAGTCACAATTAGTAAAAGTGGATCCAACTGAAAGGACTCATGGTTAAGTTAGCCATATGGATTATTAACTGGATATTTCGGAGGAACTTCATATTTGTTGAACTCATAATTAATTATATACAGTGGAAGCCCCTCAACATGAAAACGTTGAATGTTAAAAATCGATTAGTATGAAATAATACTGCGGTCCCAAAAAAATTCATGTAATTTCATATATATTTTTTGTGTTTACACAAGGAAAATCATTTAACATGAAAAGATTTTGCCCCTCGAACGAACAAAATGTATTGATAGCCTGTTCATCACTCAGATGTACTCTTTTATTTACCTGTCTTGCAATTTCTTTGAACACGAAACATAAGCCCCAATAAAAGTTTTTGCATTCGAAGGAATAAAATTTATTTACCATTTGCAGCCCCATAAATACTACCCAGATGTTATTACATACCCTTTTTTCACAAGATATACAATTTTCAAACAATAATTTCAATATACTGCTTGTCTTTAGGTAAAAGCAATCCCAATTTATCAAAGGTCAGTCTGTCTTCGAACTCAGTGATGTGTGTATTGAAAGTGTCGAATTTTATATTTTTGTGAAGAAAATGCAATTTATTGTGACAACAATATATTTTTTTATTGAAATATGTGTCAATAATGTACGTAATATTATATATTTGACAATGAATACACTGTCAATGTACAAGCGTTAGTTTTAGCAGAAAATCAAATTAATTCAATTTTACGACATAGGAATCATTGGTGAGTTTTTTTTAACATGAAATTCATTTAATGTGAAAAAATGTTTCAGTCCCTTCAGTTTCATGTTAAAAGGTTTCCACTGTGCTATAAATCCTATTTGGAAGTATTTACCAGTCTCATAACACATTTTGAGAGACAGCATTAACTGTGTTTAATATATTTTAAATCCAACTAACATCTGGGAAAGAATGAAGTCGGCCATTGTTATAATTTTCAGTATCGCAATATCGCCATGACAATAAGCATTAGAAACACAATATAACCATTTTTAGATGGCTGGTTACATAATTTTAGTACAACGAAGAGATACATAAAAAAATCTTCAATATCCAAAACGTGTTCCATAGTTTACCGTAGAATATCTAATACTCAATCAATATGTTACATCTTAACGTGTAAACTGGTAAAATCCGATGGAAGGTACAGAACGATTCGAGTGCACAAGATGTTAGTGTAACAATTAGTCTTCCTCTAATTTGATGTTGCTAACAAGCTGACTGCAATAAAGGAACCAAGAGTGCTAATTGTATTTCAGCAAATCATGCCGTTACATGTCTCCGATGTCATCTGAATGTGAAATTTCAAATGAGAACATATTCGAGAACTGTCAAAAGTCAATTTTGATTTCTAAAGGTGTTAATCCATTAAACACACATTTCATTAAAAAATATATATATGACAGAAAATCAATTATCAGGATTCAAAACTGTTTGATATTTCATTTGTTGTGTTCCCAGTCAAATTTTGGTGAAAATATATTTATATTCTTAACCTTATGAGTAGTATGGACTTAGATGTATGTCCATGTGCCTTGTTGCCATGTTTTCAAAGCCATTCTTTTATTTTTTAATAAAATGTTTTTATTTCTTTCAATATATTTTATATACTACATAGATCTATAAATCATATCATTTTTTGGCCTAAAAAAATGCATAAACATTACGAAAAAAAGAGTTGACTTCTCAGCATTGAAAAATTCTCTTATGCTTTTTCGATAATTGTTATGTTTTGTAAAGAAACGAAAGATCAATTATATTGCTATTCACAGAAACACACAAAATATCACATAAATCAGTCATATGCATTCAAATTTGATCGCAAGGTCTTCTTTGATTCCGAAATGAGAGCAGCCACATGTGGTAATGTTACATACATGCTCACCAAATTGGAATAACTTTTCAGTTTACTTTGTTCTATAGAAGAAATAGAAGTTACAAATTAGCATATACACTTTGATTGATTTTATGATTGTCGTTGAAAGATTTAGTCTTTAAAACATGTGCGCATAAAAAATAACTCACTAATTAAACGGTTGATAATTATTGCCTACAATAGTACAAACTGATGTTGCATGATGAAAATTAATTTCAACACATATTGTAAATCGAGATCTGTATTCCAGTTTTTGCCATCGCTTGACTGTATATTTAAACCAGCGTTTTTAACCTAAGGATCTCAGTCCAAAATTGGGTTGCTTAGCATATTTATTATTTATTATTTAAATATTCTGATGTAATCTGAGATAGTGTATTATAGTACCAAGATTTGATAAACTTATTCAAAGCCAATGTTTACATTAATATCTAATATTTGTACTATTAAAACAAAATTATTTTATACACATTGTCTTAAATTAGGTCGCGACTCAAAAAGTTTGAGAAACGCTGGTTTAAGCAGTGAACCCGTAAGAAATATTAGTATATTACAGAGTGAGAGTAAGTGATTTTTTTTCTGCTTACCAGCCACTGACTCAAGACAGCGGATGAAAATCTCAGTGTTCCTCTCGCAGGTGGCCTCATTGAGGTAGAAGTAGGTCCTGGCCGACTGCACTTTGTACCGACGATCGGCGAAAGATTTGTTCACTTGGTACTGCGGCAGAGCGGCTCCCTCGGCTTTGTCACCAGCCTCCGACACTGAAGAACTGAATAAATTGAAAATAAGCATATTTATTATTTGAAAAACAACATGTGACAAAAACATGAACGCGTTTCTTTGCCAAAAAATCTAAAACTTGTCATTTGACTAATGTTGTCTAAGTTGACAGTAAAAAATAGAACCACTTATGAAATTGTTGAAAAAAAAATTTAACTATCTATCTGTTTTCAAAATTTAGACAAGGTAAATACGATCAATAATAATGTTCTGATTTAAACATTGAAGAACATTATACACAATGATACATTACATTATAAGAATCGTTTTTGCATTTTGTTCAATTAAATTCATACTATATGGTGGAAAAAAATATATGTTAATACATGGACACTATTCATAGTAGCCCGCTGAGATGTGCTAGATAATAAATTAAGGATCTACAGTAAGTTATCCTCAGCAAGGTAAAAAATTGAATTCTTCATGGTAACAAAAACTCGATATACAAATAAAATTGTGCAGCCCTTAACGAAAGGGTGAAAAAATTTCCCATCTACCCGGGTACGTAAATAGTTATCTAAATTCAGAACAGAGCAACCTGCTTTTTGAGGCATCTATCGCAGCGAGATGTCGTCACACGGTCAACCAATCAAGGGCGATTCAATAAAGAAAAGTGACCATGTGATGTAACATGTAAATAATATAATAATTCCTGATATGCTACGTCATTCGGACACACACAAAGTGGTCAACACACACGAATCACTGTCAAATCTAATTCTATCAATTGTCACGTTCATTTGTGATGCACTTTACACGAATATAGCCACCCATCTACCTAGCACCGGCAGATATGCTTTTGCAAATTTCCATTCTTCAGAAATATGTTTTTCTATGTCTTAATTCTGAGTGGATATCAAGAATCTCTTTCTAGTCAATCTTTCCAGCATTCCGCCAAATAATACTTGGGGACCATTCCAATAATTTCCGGATCGGCTCACTCAAGGCAAGTCACGTTGACAGATTTTTGCTACTGTGCTAATATCATAGTTGAATTTTCAGTTATTTAATTTATTTATATAGTGATACATAACCTATTTTATAATTATCCTGAGCTAGAATCCCTGTTGATAGTCAATTCTTCCTGCATCAAGTAGCCCTGTCTAATATATAATGTACAGAATATTTAGCAGTCTTCTAGGATAGTGGAACCAGTTGACTTGACACAAATCGAGTACAGTTTTAAGATAACGAAGCATGACCATATTATGGCTGACCCAAGTTCAATGAGAAACTTTCACTCACATAGCAGCAAGTAACAACATAGTCTGAAATAAATTCATTGAAATTTTTAATTTCTTTATCTGTATTTTATGTCAAAACAGAGCATGCTACCACTTGCTAATAAGATTAAATACAAAGAATGAAATAGTTTGGTCTCTACCTGACTTCTCGCTCTTCTGCTTCCTCTTGTGTGATATCTTCTTCAGCGGAATAATCAAGAATCGGTTTCACTCCAAAGGATCGCAATCTGTAAATAAAATGATATTTTATAAAAAAGTACATGAGAGTACAAATTCACAATTTTAAATAGTTTTGACTTTAAGTACTTATATCATTTATAAAAATATTATGGTATCGTTACAAGAGTCTACATATTTTGAAATTAACTTTTCTCGTGAATCTTTGGAGCGTACGGATGTCCAAAGGCTTAAAAAGTTTCGATTTTCAGCCAATCGTTCAATCTATCTAGTATCCTACGTTAAAATACTATGTACACTTTTTATGTAACTAGTGACCTGAACTTTAATGAGCGTTTCACATGCCCACATTTATCAGCTCTATCACCAAGGATACCGAATATATAAAGGTCACTGCCTAATGGTTTAGGCAACTGACAGTAATAGCCTACTATTATACATGTCCATATTATAATATGAACATCAATATATCCAAAAAATGTTAAGACACATACTTTTTAATAGCATGGAAATACTAAGCTGAAATGTGACACTGAAATGAAAAGATATAAGAAATAGAATTCGTAGGAAAACCCTAAGGATAGTGCAGTCTACGTGATTAAAATGGATCCAATAAAAAATGATTAAGAGGTAAGATAAGAAAGTGGCAATTTTAAAAGGAAGATAAAGGAAAAAAAAGGTAAATAGTGAACTACAAAACAAAAGACAATTAAAGGAAATGATTAAGAAAAAATAGAAGAATAGGAATTTAAGGATAAACATCAAAGGAAAGGAAAGTCTATGTGGAGTGTAAGTAGTTCAAATAAAATTTTGGTGCATGATGAAGAAGTGGGTAAAGGAACAAGGTATGTGGGAATAGGAGGTCGATTCTAATGATCGAAATATGTGCGTACCTCTCGAGACACGGCACGATGCGGTCTCGGTCCTCGCCGGCGACGAAGTGCCCGTAGAAGGTCTTCTTCATCATCAGCGTGAAGAGCCTCTCGCCCATCATCGCTTTGCACACGTTCATGATCTGGAAGAAGCAACAGGTGCTCCGTTAATATTGCTGCAACCATTTTTGGAATAATCGAAAACTTCATGCACGCGAGACAGATTCCCTTAGGAATTGGTATAAAGCAAACTAATTGCATCCAGCAAACACTGCGAGACTTTGGTAGAGTTTATCATTATTATTCATGATTATCATTTGTCTAAATCAGAAAAGCTACTCCGAATTGGCCCATGACACTTAGGAGTCAATCAAACGAAATTGAATATAGAAGACGTATGGGACTCGTATCGGTAAAGGTTTGGTTCCAGCGAATCACCCATGAACTTCAGATTTGGGTACTCATCAAACATTTCACTAATCAAAATTGAATGCAGATGAATTACTAACGATAATATGGCACAAATTTGATTTTGAAAGATCTACAAAAACTGTCAAAAAAACTGTCAGAACTAACTAAAGCGCGGAGATCATAAACACACTCCATTTCTAAAATAGTCATCTTCACACCATTGAGATTCACATACCCTACTTTCAAAGCAAACGTGGTATAAAAAATCGGAAAACAATTTTTTCCCTCACAATTTTTCCGATTTTATATATGCAAAACCAATATTACGAGCATATCACACAATCCGAACAAAAACCAAGGCAAAACAACTATGAAATAATGTGATAAACATTTTTTACTATGTCCACCCGAAAGCTTAACATATGAATCTCAAAAATGTGAAGATCCACCGCGAAAAATTAAGATCATGAACCTAAAATTATAAAGATAAGTTTTGACAGATTTTCGTCTGGATCTAGTCTCCACTGGATGACTAAAATATCCACGATTTTCGACTGGCGATTGTATTTTAAACGAGCAAAACACTCATACAAAATTACTCGATATTGTACATTTTCTAAATAAAACAATTCGTTGTATTTCTATACGTAAAATATGCGAAATAAAGCTTCGTTCGTTATTTTCAAAAGCGATCAAGAAAAATCCACACTCAAATCCGACGCGATCGCGTGAATAAATTTTCCGTACGGCGAAAATTATTCGACCCCGAAGAAAATACAAGGAGACGTTAACTCGCGACGAATAAAATTTATTCATCGCGGAATAAATTGATCGGAGCGTCGATTTACCATGTTGTCAGAGGCGCTCGCGAACAGGAGACGTCAGACGCATGGCGAATAAGTGACAAGTCAATCGGAATACGAATAAGTCCTCCAAACGAGTGTCTCAGCTTTGGAAGGCCTAACGAGAGAAAGAAAAACATAATAACGTGCTGTATCTAAAGAACATCACACGGAAGACTAAAGACAGCTGTACACGGAGTTTTTATCGCAAAAATATAATATTTATTAATGTGGCCCTATTCTAAAGTGCCTACGTATGTATGTCAGACATTAGCAAATTCGACTGGTATCAGAAAGCACTTTAAATATTCGTTTTTTAATATGTTATAATACTCTAAAAAGTGCGTAATTATCCGTCCTAAGTTCGACAAGACATGTACTTATTTTAAAGTATAGCCAGATATTCATGATGTATATTTCTTACGAGAAACAAGCAATCGCCTAAACTGAACAATTGATATATCTGAGATACTTATCAACTCTATCCATGGTCGAATTTTGATGCCAATGAAATACACAAAATCACAAGCGTACGCCGGCCAATTCCATGCCGTAACATACACATTCGCCGAAGTTTTTTGTTGCTACTTAACATTTTACACAAATGAAGTTGGCTGGTTTGCAGATCGATATACTACAAATACGTATATGGTGTAGCCGAGCGGTTTTGTATAAAATATCGGAACGAACAACACACGGATTGATTATATAATCAAACACGTAGCAAAGCTACTGCGGAATAAACTGTCCTGGACGCGGTTCAGTTGGTATGACGCGCAGTAATGCAGGATACCAAGCGCCTGGGAGTGTCCATGTTTCACGGTTGAAAGGAAAGAACTAATGAAGTCATTTCGACCGATTACTAGACTGAATAAGATGTTTTTAAATGTACATATATTTTTCTTTTTTTAACTTCAACGCGCTTGAGGGCGTGGCAACTATAGTCTTGGGTAATCTGTATTTACTCCCGGGACATTCCCGCCGAATAAAGCAGATTGCTTCTCCATATTATAACTCCAGGATACGCCTGATTAAAACCAGATATAAGGACGAGACGGATGGTTAAAATGATTTACTATAGCAACATTCCAAGAATGGCAATTATTCGGATTTGAGAATATTTGCGACGTCATACAAAGAGCGGGATTATATCTTTCTAGCACCTCTGTCTAGTAAATTGATCAAGTGCATAATCGGGACTGTAGATATTCTCATATCCATGAGCACTACAACTACATATAGACAGTTATTAACAAAACACGCTCAGAGTATTTCACGTTATTTGCCCCACAGTATACCCCAGATACAACATTGAAACATGGCAGATATAACTGCAGACAACTGTCCACATGTATACACACAACTGTATACATACATATTTTTTTCGATTCCGTATTATCAACTTCGTTGTACAAGAAAATTATGCAAAACTTTGAAATACAATTCGCTCTTTATCTTCATATATACGAAAAACAGAGTGAGTTCATATCGAAAATGAAATAGAAAACTGTGAAATAGAAAAAGGACGTAATCCTCAATTTTAGGTTTCAAAATAGGTTTAATTCTATAATCTGAATGAATACAACTTAACACACGTTCCATAAAAAGGATGTAAGCTGAAAATGCCGAATTAGTGTCAAAATTTAGCTTTCAAATTTATAAAAGGATGGCCTGTAAAATTTGCGACCAGGAAAAAGGGGTTCCACCTTATCAATTGTACGGTTGCTTCTTAAATAACTTATTAAATTAATATCACACTGAGTAAATAAAATACCAGTTTTAGTTTTCAGTCAATCCAAAGTAGTTTCTATGTAATGTTTTGACAAAATCGTCAAATAAACGTTTTTTGTGCCTCCTGTAAAATTTGTTTTATGTGGCTCACGTCCTTCTTCTTTTCCACATTCGATATACAATAAGAAGTCACGTAAAATACGTCTCAGTTTTATTGTTATGGAATGCACAACAGAACAGCGACGCAGGCAAAAAATCTAAGCAATTGCCTCTTCCAATCCGCTCAATTCGTACGTGCTTGTATTAATCGAACATAATTCAGAACCGAACAATATCGTCGACATACATATACGAATTGAGATATGAATTTCAAAATTCCGAAATAAAATTTGAATAAAACTTTGTCCGTGTAAACCGACATTATGCTGGGTGCTGGAAGACGGCGAGGGTGCCAGGCCAGGGAGGGGTTCGTCGACAATGAGACGCCGATCATCTGAAAGGCTTCCCTCGTCAGCGTCGATTGCCAACCGTCTCCAAAATAAACACACACGGAGTGAATGGAAATTTTATTCTAGGTAATTTGCCCGAGAGAATAAACACGCAAATTAAATTGAATTTCACACATAGTAACGGGATTAAAAAGAGATATACCCACCCACATACATTGTGAGAAAATATATATAATATTTATCTACTGTAGAAAGGAAAAAGGACGTAACTTCCACTGAAAAAAAATACAGGAGACACAAAAAACGGCTATTTAATGATTTTGGGCTAAAGTCAAAATATTAAATAGACACAATCTTGAAGTCCATGAAGATGCAAACTGATGTTTTATTCACCCAATCTGATATTAATTTAATAAATGATTTCAGAAAGACCGATAATATTGATAAGTCTTTTTTCCCGGTCGCAAATTTGACAGGCCATCCTTTTTCAAACTTAAACGCTAAATTAAGTTACTAATTCGACATTTGCAGCTAACGTCCTTTTGGTAGAACGTGTAGTATGTTGTATACATTGTGATTATCGAAAAAAGATACTTTGAAAAGACTGAGGGTTGTGTCCTTTTTACTTTCCACAATCGATATCCTTATGGGAGTGTCACCATGTGTCGATTGAAAAGAAAGAGCTTCTCAAGCCGATTTGAGCATTTGTCGAACCAGTCGGCCATTACAAGATAAATTCTTTGAATTAAAAAAAAACTGCATACTCTCTTACTGCAAACGTACTGGACGTTCTGTTCATATCAAGGTTAGTTATTAGAAAAGTACACACGCTCCAGTAAGCGTCATGAAAAGCTTCTGGGATAATTTTAGTACTCGGAACAGCTTTTCACGTTCGGTATCTCACGGTATATAGCCTCATAGCGTGGTGAAAGGGAAGAGAAAGCAAGTCAACAGCCTGATAATTATACTCAATTATAATAGGAATTATGCACAATGTATCTAAACAGTCTAATCTAAGCTATAAGCTGCTCCAATAACGCTTCTGGAATATATAGAGTCCAACATTCGAAATGTCACGGTATACGCCCGCATCACTAGTTTAGAGGCATGGCGGGTCACCAGTATAGTCTTGTTTTTTTATATGATAAAAATCAGTCGAATTTTCATTATCACCATCGTCACTGAAGGCGACATCGATAGTTTTGTAGGATACTAAAACTGGATTCACCGAGTCTTGAAGCTAAAACAGATAAATATCTAGACGGACATTACCTCAGCGAAGTTTCCATGCAGTCCTGCAAGGATTCCCCGCCGGCGAAGTGTCCAAACAGGGTACTCTTGACAATATATCTGAATAGTCTGTCTCCGAGAATCGCATTGCCCTTTTTCATAATCTGGAGACGAGGTTTTCGTCAGGATTGGTTTGGAGTCGGAAGGAAGGTGTATTGGACATGGAAAGGAAATATTAATATAAAGATTAATTGTAGAGTCAAAAATTTCATAATCAAGTAAGCAGGATCCTCTTTTGATTGGCGATACACGTGGCGTAACGATTATAAAGCGGCTAATTAGCCAGTGATTCAGGAAAAACTCCAGAACATCTTGGTTGGACGTTTTATTATCTTTGCAAATCGACTCTTCGCTGCTACAGAAGACACCGACAACATCCCGTGTTTTTAATTAGTAAATTATTGTTGGTATTTACTTGGTTGAATACCATTTTACAACAGTCGAAAAACTATATACACGCATATAGGGTGCGTTTTATGTTCCAGGTCGATGTAGATGGTGCCGAAATTTGCATCGTTGCACGTTGTAACCACGTATACTGTGGGATCGATCGATCCAATCCGGGCCATAGATAGTCACCAGTAACTGTTAAAGCATATGGCGCAATGATGCCTCCGACCTAAATGGCGCACCATACAGTCACTCTACGAGAGTAGAATTGAAGCTTTTCAGTGCCCTAATAGCGGCTATTCTGTTTATTAATAAAGCCAGCCAAATCGAAGCGTGCCTCGTCGTTCATGGTATCTTTACCAAAAAATATTTGATAATTATTTTATAATAATTCAAAATTATTTAATAACTACTTATCGATCACTCTACGACTTTGAAATATGAGCTGAAAATGACACCCAACTCAAAATGGCGGCCAAAAAACATCGACCAGGAACATAAAACGCACCCTGTTCTTATACTGCATAATTACTTTTGTCAATAGCTATTTCGCCTATGCCAGCATTTTCAAGATTAATGTGAAGACGTATCTTCGACAGATTATTTTTCACGAGAATTGCTTGCCGGACAATTACTCATCCCGACGGGCATCCGGTACTACATTTTCAGATTATTTTAAATCCGGCAGATGTGGGAATCGAGCCCGTATTTCCCGGATGCTGAGCGCCAAGCTAACCTCTACGCTACCGGAAAAACACAGAAGCAGTAGTCAAGGAAGCCATTAGCACGACGGCATCAGTCCAACAAATGTTAATCTTCAAAATAAATCTTGACCAAACGTCATTTGATCATTGGCAATTGGCACCTGCCACCTGAGTGCGTCCGTTCAATTGGCAGCACCCAGTACAGCAATTTATAATATATGATAAAGTGAGTCATACATCTTATCTAACATTATTGTATGCCAATTTATTCTTCATGGTTATTTTTTTGACAAACGTAACTCACATCGATTGGCACGTTAAGTGCATATCTGAAATGATCCTCGGCGCATGCAGGGTGTTTTACATAACGAGTCGCGGTCCTTTTCAATTACAATATGATTCTGCAAATTGAATTATCTAAATCAAGCAGGAAAGACATTTTAAAATACCAACTTACTACTCTATTTCGTCTAGGATAGATTTAAACTCATTCATTATTCTAATTGTACTATTCTCGTCATTAAAAATTTACTTCAATACTTGGCTGTGTGAAATAATTTGAGTATCTTTTTGAGTGTAAACGATTATGTTAAAAGTAAAACAGTTGGCCTATAAATAGCGGTTAGAATGACGGGGGAAAAAATTACGTCGATAATATTTAACGTTTGGGAGAAGTTCTTATGAATATGTATGTATATTATGATTTATATTACACTATAAATAAATCCAAAAATACAGGACTGGTTGCCTATTAGGTTGAGTAATTGTCTGACAAAC
>JAGVSQ010002828.1:0-23364 GCA_022683975.1 Rhyacophila evoluta | reverse complement strand
AGGTAAGAAAAGAGGGTACTTGAAATATTTAATTTTCAATCTGTTAATTGGATTTCAAGAAACATAAGCTAAATTGAATCTATGCTCTCGTACACCAGTCGGGGAAGGTCTATGTATATTTATGAATGTCCTTGATTCAATTGGTTTTAGGAATAGAGTATTGACAAATAACCAAGACAGGAATTCGCAAAACTTTATAAGCAAAAAATTAGAATACATTGACAAGAGTAATGATTTTTTTTGTGTGTACGTTAGATCAGGGGTTACAAACATTGTGGAACATTAAATAATTGCAAGTGGCACATTGAGGATACATTTTGAATAAATTTGAATGTAAGGATTTAGAAAATACTCAAATGTAAAGCGTATCTATTGAAATTGTAAGGGGAAAAAATGTTTCAGGGAGTATTTTTTACTTAAAATTTTTTATTACTGCCTATTTTTCAAGGTTGACTGGTTTTCAACGTCCAAACAGCCGATATATATTATAAATAGTATGTGTTCGACAAAACTGTGAAATATAGGTATGACCTGAAAGAACGCAATAGTACTGGCAGGCTACTAGAATTCTTGAAAGCAGCATGTGGTTTCCATATGGTCCACTGGTATGGATATAGAAGAAGAATAAGACAATTACTTATATAATAATTATTACAAGTTTTATTTTTATAAAATGAGTTTTTCTTTAGATTTGCCACACTGTTTGTCAAAATATTTTAAAACTTTATGGTAAATCTAATTTGTTATTAGTCTATGGTTCAGTTACTCGGCATTTTTTGACGTGAGTTGTAAATTGTCATTTGCCATAAAATATTGAAAATATTAGCTGAATATTGATATGGGTGGTACGGACGTAATTCAAGATGTGGAGATGAAGAATGTTGAGAGTCCAGCGGCTGGAAGTGATTCAGATCCAGTGGATTCTAAGCGGAATGCTGATGTGTTAAGTGTTCAAGAACTTAGAGATCACGCTCGGCAGATAGACAAAGCGGTGAGCTCTAAAGAACCTAGGTTCATTCTGAGAGTATTGCGATCATTGCCAAATACCAGAAGAAAGCTCAATGGAATCGTTCTTCGCGGGCTCATGTCACAATTGTACCCTGCTGGAGCTGACAAGGATACTTTGCTGTTGTTTGTAGAAGAGATTCCCGTCGGATCAGTTGAAGTGGAGGCACCCAGGGTTCGAAGCGCTGTGAAGGCGCCCGTCCCCGAAGTCGATACTTATGTTCATCTTCTGATTCTTTTGAGACTGATCGATAATACCAAATTGGAAGAGGCGACAGTTTGTTCTCAGCAGTTGATGGCGAAGATAACAGCTCAAAATCGGCGAACTCTAGACTTGGTGGCTGCGAAGTGTTATTTCTATCATTCAAGGGTCGCTGAACTGACTAACAAGTTAGATAGCATTAGAGGATTTCTTCATATTAGATATCGGACATCATCTCTTCGTAATGATTTTGAAGGACAGGCTGTTCTGATTAACTGTTTACTACGTAATTACCTCCATTACTCTTTGTATGATCAGGCAGATAAGTTAGTGAGTAAATCAGTGTATCCTGAAAGCGCCAGTAACAATGAATGGGCTCGGTTCTTGTACTATTTGGGTCGTATCAAGGCTGCTCGCTTGGAGTACAGTGAGGCTCACAAACACCTTGTTCAAGCTATGAGAAAGGCTCCTCAAACCGCAGCAGTTGGATTCAGACAAACTGTGCAGAAGTTGGCTATCGTTGTCGAGCTTCTGCTGGGTGACATCCCTGAAAGACAGATCTTCAGGCAAGCTGCACTCCGTAGAGCCCTAGCTCCATATTTTCAACTCACGCAGGCGGTGAGGATGGGAAATCTTCAACGATTTGGCGAGGTTCTGGAAAACTTTGGTCCGCAATTCAGAGGAGATCACACTTTTACCCTGATCTTACGACTGCGCCATAATGTCATCAAGACTGCAATACGGTCAATTGGATTATCCTACTCTCGCATATCACCGCAAGACATTGCACGTAAACTGGGCTTGGATTCTGCTGAAGATGCCGAGTTCATTGTTGCTAAAGCTATTCGAGACGGAGTTATTGAAGCTACATTAGATCCGGAACGTGGTTATATGAGCAGTAAAGAGAGCTCAGATATTTATTGCACCCGGGAACCCCAACTTGCTTTTCATCAACGAATCTCTTTTTGCTTAGATCTTCATAAGCAAAGTGTCAAAGCAATGCGTTATCCCCCTAAAGCATACGGGAAAGACTTGGAAAGTGCAGAGGAACGAAGAGAAAGAGAGCAGCAGGATCTGGAGCTAGCTAAGGAGATGGCAGAAGAAGATGATGATGGTTTTCCCTAAGCTTAATGTGGGAAATTGCCCTACTTATTAATATTAAAGAAAATTGGTTGTAGTCTGTATCATGCTAAAGTTAATATCCTATTATAACCTTTTATTTTATTATTCTGTATTTCAATGATTTTGAATATTAAAATTGATTTAAAAAATTCAATAGTTACAATATACACCCCATAGATTTTTCTTATACCTACATTGTTTCTCTTCCATTCTTTTCTGCTTAATTATGAGTTTATCAAAGATTTCTGTTGTTACCTTTGTATCATATCAATCCTAGGTGACTTTGACTGGTGATTTTGAAATAAAAACTCTTTGCTCAATACTTTAAGCATGTTTTATATTAAATATAATATTTTATAAAATATAGGGTCTTCTATCTTTGATTCCACTGATTCTGCAAATTCTTGAAATTGCAGGTAGTAGCGAACCATTTGCAAGCTCTATGTATTTGTGTATATGCAGCACAATTCAGGGTGTAAACCAAAAAGGTAAGAAAAGAGGGTACTTGAAATATTTAATTTTCAATCTGTTAATTGGATTTGTTGTTGTTGGAATATCTGAGATGGTGACATCCCATCACCTAGGGGCTGAGTGCTGGATCCGCCCATTACCATTGTGTGATCGCTGCGACTGCCGCGTGAAGAGAGTCGACTGCGTCCTTGGTTTGCAGGTCGGCATCCTTGGTTAGAGCGTAGCACTGAAAGACAGTTAAACTGTTAAAACACAATTAAACTGTCTGCAGTCCGGAAGGTGGCTTGTATCAGTTTTTCAGAGATCGATGCCCATTTTACTAGGCATCGAGTAGCTCTGTCTGACATCACTTTTGCCACCCCGTGGCGATGGTACTGTACCTGGTCAGAGTAAACAAACATATATCTCTCCAACAACCTCTTCCTAGACACTTTCCAATGAATATCGCTTACTCCTAGAATGTCTAGCATTATGCATTTAATTTATTGATTCCTTGTTCAGTTTACAAGACTGACAACTCACTATAGACAAGTGTCAGGTCGGTATGCAAAAAAATATTGACATTTTATAATATTGCATCAACAAAAAAAATTAGTGCAGACCTTGATTATCGTATTTGAATACCGGAAACTTAAAAGGGCCTAAGTGCCATGGACAAGAAAAGGAGAATGATGGGAATTTAAAAATACACTCAAACATGCAAAGAAAACATTATTTTATTTTTATGACAAATCTAAAAATGAACATAAAAAAGGATATAAAAATGAATATGGAAAATAAATATTAAACTATGCAGAAAATCAAACAAAAGAATCATTTTAAAGAAACATCTTTTGTACTTTGTCCTATTTCCTTTAAGGTGTAAGTGCCCACTCTCTGATACAATAAAAGGCTAGTGTCTTAGTGACAATGAAGAAATATACTTACAAATAGCACAAATAACTGGCGATGCTACTAAGCACCTATTAACCACTTGCCGGATGCATTGTTTTGAAAAAATCTTCCAAAAAAAATCATATTTTTTTAATTTACTAATTTCTTTAAAAAAGTAAAAGAAGAAATATTTAAAATAACTTTTATTTCGAAATTGTTTACATTTTCATATTTATGTAAATCTAGGTAGTTGCACTGTTAAAAACCTAGAAATAATGAAAAAGTTATTTTGGGTGCATCCGTTTTTGAACACTTTCAATACCCAAGTTATCTCGGGCGTGTCCGGGAAGTGGTTAAACAAAAATGACTCATTACTTACAACTGATGCCATCTTCCAGATATATTTTGAATTATTTACGGTTATCAGTCACACTCTTTATATCCTTGTAAGTTCCTGGTGTTCATTTATTTTTCATATTAAAGTTGAGCGCATTGCTTTGGCGTCTGCGGTCATTATTGCATGGGAAAAAGACACCACATTATGGCATAAATCATTAGTAACGTGTTAAAATAAATAATTCTATTTGTTATACTTGCAAATTTTAACTCTTAAATACTGAGTGGTTATTGACAAGCAATGAAATTTTGGCTTAAAATTGTCATTATGGAAAAAAAATCCATGTGTGATTAATTACTACAATAGATCTCAATAAACACCAAAACAATAGAATGAAATGCTAATGTATAAAAAGGCATATAGTATCGAGTGTTTTAAATGAGCCAGAATACCGCTTTTTGGAAATGTACCTGTGATTAATTACGTTACTAGAATCCTGCAGGACTTGACTAAGGTTAGATGTTGACACGAATACGAGTACATAATATTTAATAATGATTATTATTAGATGAAATTTGTCACCTAAGTGGTTGAGTTTCTAATCAAATAGGCACACTGGCTTGAAATTCTGTAACTAAAGTTTTTCAAAAACTCCAAGATTCGTTGAACAATAAGCTGACAATTGTTTTTGGTGAAAAATAATCAAGATGACCTTTTACATTGTGGAGATCTATATACTCTACACCACTGATTTTCAACTCGAGTCCATATGGCCCCCCAGGGTGCCAGAGACCTTCAAAGGAGGCACAGGCAATATAAATTACGTGATCTACTGGTACGAAAGTAGAAATTATGAACTAAAAAATTCTGGATGAATGTACGAAAGTAGAAATTTCAAGGGAAGGCGAGACTGAAAAAAAAACAAGCATAGAATTTTTTTACACTCAAAGGGGTCCCAAAAAAGGTTTTGAACCGCTGCTCTAAATGAGAAGTAGGCATGATAAAAAAATAGCACTCGGGAAACAGATGCTGGGGTCGGGACATTAACAAATGGAAGGTATAGAAGAAAAACTCATTATACAATTAACATTATTTGCTTTTATTTTCATTATACTTAAATGTATACAGCTAGATAATCACAGTTCAAATAAAAAAATACAAACATTAAAACACTAAATAAAAAGAATTATGGTGAAAATCTCTTACAAGAAGCACATGTTCTCAAGGAAGTAAAAGTAATTTATTGTATTTAATAATATAAATGATTGATACGAAGAATTATAATAAATTGATTGACTCATGTAATTAATTAGATTGTGAACCATTTGATGCAAATTAAGATGGTAAAATGTGACAATTAAGTCATAATAATGTTTATAAAAACAAATGTTTTGTCTTAAATTGTTGGCAGTGTCAAATATAAATAATGTAATAAATTATTTAATGTTAACTACCACTTTACTTTCCTAATAAAATATTGAGGTTTTTATTTACTAAATTCAATCTCAAACGAACATCACATGTATTACTATAATCATACAGTAATAAATTTGACATTGTACAAAATCATCTGACTCGGGTGCAACAATTCACTTAGTCTAGGAGGTGTGTTCTACTACATGTAAGAATCCAAACTTAGATGGTAATTATTATATACTAGTATATTGTATTAAAATGTGTTGATAAAATTGTGTGGAAATCAAGTTAATACAAACATCCACTTGATTATGATCAGTCATTTCTTTAAACATTCTAATGTTGTCATTCACTCAAAAGGAATAAAACAATAGAAACGCGTAATCTCTTTCTTTAATAATTACAACTTTACATTAATTTTATTCTTACATATACAGAAATATCAATACGTAGATCATTGTTTCATAGTCTATAATAAATATTCCGAGTGCCATCTATCAGTGTATTCGATTATTCATAAATAATTGAATAGGTGCAACACTTAGAGACTACAAGTATTACCTATAATTTACCTAGAATAGTTGGCACTGGCTCTCACAAACACAAACAAAAAATGATTATCAAATGACTGGCTTGTCAAAACATCTCTCATTCAAAGTTCCACATTCATTCGAGAGAGCGAACCACACTTGACCAGAATAAAAAGGTCTCGTGAGTGCAAAACACACATTGTTAAACATCTATATACATAGCTACACGTTTACCTACAATGTTGTGATCTTATAGATAATGAGATTTTTTCCGAGAGCCTTTCAATATATTGTATTGCAATATATTAAGATTTATCAGCATCGAAACGACACTGTACGATGGCATATATGAAAATATCGAGGGAGAAATTAATATTATCTAGTGAAATTATTATTGAATGACAAAATGCACCCGATGTCTTGCAGTCTTAAATGCTAAGTTTTTTATACTGGCCTATCGCACGAGTACAAAGCGAAACCCATGATTTGTATTTATGCTTAATAGTGGAAAACATTACCTAAAATACGCAATAATAATATTCTTTAATCTTTATTACAATTGAAATTTTTCAATGCCCTTTGATAATACGTTGAAATGTAATATATATACAAATGGCTTGATTATAATAATAAAAGGAAGTTTAGCAGATGCTTATTTGGTTGATGAAAACTTTTACAAAAGTTTGTGAGGCGTTTACTGGTCCTCTTCTAGCTCCACTTCTTGGTGCGGTCCGTACATGTCGGCTAGCTTGTCAAAGCGAGGACCCCAAGCGCCCAAGTAATCGTACTCTTGTTGTTCATCGTCCGTGCCTGTAATATGATTAATATTTATCTAATAGTATTTCATGAAAGTGCGCTGCAGAATTATAATAAAGATCAATTCCTGGTTTTGCTTCTATATTGTATTATTGTACAGAATTTAGTATCTAAGATGTATCATAAGAAGCCAGATATCTGTGAGAATTTATTTTTTTCAAACATGTAAATAATTTTGTGCTTACAGATTTGTCTATTGTTTTGTGTATGTAATTGTACAAGCTTATATGCCAAAGTCAGATAGCCATATTTTTTTCTAATGAAAACAATTGTAGATAATTAGTTACAAATTGATTCCATTTGAAGTTATTGGGGAAATTATCAAAAATATATGCAGGAAAGAGGCACTGTAATATCGGTACTCTTATCTTCTGTTATCAGTCAGTATTTATTTTTTTACACATGCATATGTGCTGGTACTGATAACTCAATTCTCTCAACTCAGTGAAAAATCTTTGTCAATGATAGAATCTTTAAGAAAATGATGATATTTACCAGATGCAAGAGAACTGAGTGAACCAGCAGTACTTCCGCCGCCCTCGTAGGCGTAATTACGCAAGTCATCGAAAGGTGGAGCATTTGGATCGCTGTCTGCCCTTTTCTTATGCTCTTCAATGAACATGCCGACGTTAGGTTCTTGTCCAACTCCTAGCATCGGAACTAAAAAATATTTTTTGGTGATTATAATGTGAGATGTGAATTTTTTATAATTATTATTAGAAATAGAAATATTAGTATTTTATTTTTTCTTGTCTTTTAATATACTTACATGAACATGTAAGCTTCGTAAATTTGACCACTTTTATAGAGACAGCAAAAAATAGTGTGTACATTAATATATGAAAAAATATGCTGATTATCAAATTTAATATTGGTTATGCTTACATGGTATCTTTGTTGGTGGATGGTCAGGCAGGGGTCCTCCGATTGGTATTTGAAGTGGCGTGATGTCGAAAGCAGTCATGTCATCTTCGCCACCTCCTTCATCATCATAATTAATGATGTTCTCACGGACATCGTCATCAGGTCCTGGGTACTTTATGTGAGCTTCACGTCTTCTGTTGTACACCACGAACACGAGTACCAAAACTGGAAAATTGTGGAAACATTTATATTTTTTGGAATATTGTGAAGTGATAGAGATTTAGTAGTCAAATCATCCTAGCATGTTAAAATCTTTATGACTTTAGCGAGTTTTGAGCATAATTATGAAGTTAAAATAAAGAAAATTATTATTTCCAATATTCATTTATTCCAATACTATCTAATAGTATTATACATTATAGATTTCTAAACTGATGAGGATGTATTATATGAAAACTAGTAATCAGTCCTTCAAAAACATGATCTTTTCGAGTACAAATGCAAATAATATGTGATTTTGTATGTCACAATGAGATTCAAACTCTCAGAGACGAGTTGATTAAATAGAAAACAGTGTACTAAAAAGGACAAATATAACTAGGTTTTATTTTCTCAGATAATAATTAAAGTATCAAAAATCTGTTGACCAATTTCTTTGTGAGAGATATCAAAAATAATGAAACCACCAGTAATTATAGTAATTTATACATGTTATGTGTGCATGCATGCTTATGTTTCAAAATAAACAGAATGCCCTCATTCGCACTAATGTTGAAATTTCTAAATATAAATTTTTATTGTTATTAATATAATGATAATCATTTGGTACAGACTAAAATATTGTATTTTATATCCACTTTGTGCATAGTGATTTAATATTTGTTGAGTGATAAATAAATGATTATCATTGGATTTAGTGAGATTTCACCTTCAATATCAATGGGTCAAATAATTATTGGACTTACCCACTCCTTGTGATTGATCTTTTGTAAAATTTGAATGTGGTGTGCAAAACTAAATCATAAAAGTGCAATGAGCTAAGTCTATACAAAATACACTAAACATTAAGATAAAGAGTCTAGAACTATGATACTTACACTGAAAATAATTTTTAAATACTTAAAAGTTTATAAAAATCCCAGATTGTTTCAAAATTCTTGTGAATTTTTTGAAATTTCCTAAGAATCTTTGTTCTGATGATGGATGGCCAAATTAACAGAAATGTTTTTGAATAATAACGAAAGATATACTAACCCAATAAAATGAAAAAGCAAACAATGATAGCAATGATGAAATCTCGAGATGGTGTAATTATTCCTGAAGCGAGTAATTCTAGTTCACAGTTATGTCCCGTGTATCCCAAAGGGCAGATGCATTCATAGCGGATAGGTACGTTGCGGTCTACACATTTTCCTCCGTTTTGGCAGGGTCGCCATTCACATTCGTCTTCATTGACACAAGTATTTCCGGAACTTTTCAAACCCGCCGGGCATCTGTTTTATTTCAATGATACATAAATACGAGTAATTACTTACCTAAAATGAATCCGTTCCCACACTGAGTTATTATGAAAAGAGATGGCAACATACAGGATTGTCAAATACTCACAGTTTGAATTTTACGTTTTCTTTCAAGGCTGTTAGTACAATGAATAATAAAAAATATATAATATTCTAAATATATACATATCAGTACATATATTTATAAAAGCATTCTAAATAATAAATACACCATAAGATTAGTATGAAGTATGATAAAAATAAATAAAGCTAATGAAATTGTACAAAAGGCTTTCCACATAAATATATGTATTATTTATTATGTTGTCAGTTAAAGTAATGCTGCCAACTGTCCTGGATTAAGCGAGACAGTCACGAAATAATTTTCTGTGTCCTACTTTAAATATTGATGCAAAAATGTCCCCTCTATGTCCCGAATTCAATTAGTAATTATCAAATCATCATTTATAGAAGGCACAGGTTCTGGTTCTCCGTGGTGGGGAACCCTTCCTAGTTTTTTCCCTCAAAAAATCTTTTTATTCAATACTCCTAACTTTCTTAATTCAATTTGTATCATCGAAGGAATTTGAAATTTAAAATGTATTTTCACAAACTATAATGTCCCGCATTCAAATTTTGAATGTATAGAGCCTTAAGTTAAAGCGAAGTTGAAATGATGATTACATTAAGACTGGTACAAATAATTATAGTAATTTTGATATTGAAGATTAAAATTTTTTATTATATTTTAAAAATTGTTGTTTAAAATCCATTTTAATTAAGCGCCCTGCGGTGTTATGTGTTTATTATCAGTAAGGATTTGGTTAAGATGATTTTTGTTCGATATAAATATTATTTGATTATAATATATACATTCTTTTATTCAGTGATACTTAATTTTATTGCATGTCGAGTGCCATAGAAATTATAAAAATCGGAGAATAAGTGCGTGATTGATGGAATAAAGAAAGTGCGAAAATTCTAGCGATATATCTAAGATGAATGCATTTTTTATCGATTAGAATGCCTAAGGCTGTGTAAAGAGAATAAGTCTCTCGCTCACTGAGTATGATGAGTAGACAGACTAGAATGGCAGCCAGAGCCCCCATGCTGAGTTTGAGCGTCTGCCCTTCTTGCACCAGCTCGCAGTTTTCGCCCCAGAAGCCATCTGGGCAGATGCAGCGGTAGCGCAACCTAGGGTCTTGGTTAATACATGTGCCCCCGTTCAAACACGGCAGGTCCAAGCATTCGTTTTTATCTGTGCAACCTTTCCCATCCGGTGCCATAATACGACCTTCTCCGCAACTACATAAATTATAGGTTATTGTATTATTCTTGTAAAATAC
Source organism: Rhyacophila evoluta (assembly GCA_022683975.1). Taxonomy (NCBI): domain Eukaryota; kingdom Metazoa; phylum Arthropoda; class Insecta; order Trichoptera; family Rhyacophilidae; genus Rhyacophila; species Rhyacophila evoluta. The sequence continues at coordinate 12,883 of JAGVSQ010002828.1, read as the reverse complement.
AAATAGCATATAAATAACTATCAATAATTAATATTAAATATAAAGAGAACACAGGTATATTATTAAAATAATAGTAGCAGATAAAAATAGTATAAGGTGCCAATGAAAAGATAAATAAAAAAAACCATAACTACTTAGTTATATTATATTGGTTAGTGGATAAAATAATATAAAAATTTAAACAAAAGGATATTGCCAATATTTTGAAAACATTGAAATTGGGTACCAAATAAAATGAATAACTCAGTGCGATAACAGGAAGTACAAATTTAGTAAAAGATAAAAATTCTAGAAAAAATGATAAAATCATAATGGATTTTTCAAACACATATTATCAAATTATTGTTGAGTTTGACTAATGATTTTGCTCAAGTACCTGCAAATTGGTTTTTATTATACTTTGTGCGTATCCACATATTTTTGTTAGCTATAGAAATAAGTTAGAATTGAAGGATAATTTATTTTCCTCTTTTGCCTATAAGGTGATAATACCTCTTCTTTCAATAAATGAAGTTTGTAGAGTTCTAATACTGTTTGTTATATTTATTAAAGTATTTCATATCTCCGAAATTTTATGAATGAAGTTATAACATTTATTTAATAGCTGAAGCATAACTAATGAATAACTAATACTTACGTGCATTCATATTCGTTCCAAAGATCAACACACTCAAATGGATCCGGGCAAATGACATTTATGCATGGACTATTTGATGCGCATCCGCGTTCTAAGTTGCGTGCCATTGTTGCTTGTCCCCACTGAGTTCCATTCATCGCAGGAGGTAGAGGTAAATGTTTTCCCTCCAGCCTGATGTCATCTAAGCAGCCCTTCTGGAAGTCCGCGTACACTTCAAATGTTCGAACTCCAGTATATTCAGCTTTTCCTCCAGCATATACACCCTCTTGTTTGTCCACTAGTAGCCATTGATGACCTTCAAAGCTGAAGGTTTCATTGAAACGTCGGCCCTCTCCTCCATCTAGTTCTAATGTTGCAGCACTTCCGTGACGACTCACTTTTGCGACGTGCCATTGTCCATCATCAACTCCCACTGCACTCAACCATACATCACGTTCTTCAGTACGAAGGGAATTCAAGTTATATCGGAAATGCAATCGAGCTTCCTTAACTTCTAAAATACCGTATTCTCTATTATGTTGGTCACTAACGCGGAAAAGTTCCCCATGTGGTTCCCTAGTTCGGAAGCGGAGTTGAATTTGTGTACTGAATCTATCAGGCTCAAAGCTAAGAGCAAATTTAACATAACTTTGGGGCCTGAAGGTAGTGGGTATAGTGGGTGTGGCACATGCAGGGCCAGTCCATCCGGGTCTGCATTGACATCGAGCTTCTGAAAAGCTTCCAACACATGTGCCGTGTTCCCAACAACGAGCAGTGTTTTCACCTTGGTTGCAGACTTCTTCGGTTTGAGGACATCCGGCAACTGAGTTTCTTGATAATCCTGGGTGAGCCAAATCGTACAATTTACTATTGTGAACAAGATTTTTAAGACAGCCATCAAACCCTTTGCCGACAGGCATGTATTGCCAGTGATAGTGGGTAGGATCAAATTGCTCAACGTATAGACCGCCGAGTTGTAGAGGAGCATTAACATTCAGATATTCATTGAAAGGTGGAATTGTTCCACGTGCTTGGCAGCTGGAATCATCAAATTCAGGGGGAGTGCCATCTTCTAATTCTTGGATATCTGCAGATTTGCAATAGTCTACAATCATTTTGACATTTTCGGTATCCCAGAATATGTCAAGTCTGTGCCATTCACCGTCGTCCAAACTCTTTTTTGTTTTTACTCGTAATTCCAGTGTGCCTGATCCAAAATCGATAAGCAATCTGGGATAACCTCTTTCCAATTCTACTGATATGAAATCTGACACCATAACTTCATCTGCCTCTGGAGGAACGATTGGCCCATTATAGAGTAAGATACCATCTGATTTCCTAGTGATGAATTCGAAACTGAGATGAGAGTTATCGCACATTTCAAGTGATGGATACCAAGCCCACCCGTTTCCTCGGAAACTGCGAGATGTCTGTTGACATCTAGGACCACTGTAACCGGCTGGGCATGAGCATGATAAACCATATTTACCCTCAATGCAACGACCTCCATTATAACATGGATTCGTTCGACATGATTCCATCTTTGTAAAGTTCCTTGCTCCACAAGTGCACTCTGCTAGAACATCTACCCGCACTCCGACCAAAGCCGTTCTATTGGCGTTCACCATATATGGAAGATTGCTTATATCTAAAACATTTGTACACGATCCTTCACACATTTGGTTTTCATAAAGGCATTCGTCAATTCCAACCATTGTGATGTTTATAGCGACATCCCTCTCAATTTCCTCTCTATGCATAAGAACAATACCATTGAGTCTGACAGGCTTATAGTAAGGAGATCCATGCGCTGCAAATCGAATATCAGTGATAGGAGGATGTTTCCTTCTCAGCTGGACACTGAAGACATCAACATTTTCTTTATCCGTATTCAAGAGATCAGCTAATTTATCTCTGAACAGATCTGCTTTACTGCGTATTCGACTGCCTGTTCTGTAACTCCACACCCTTATAAAATCTTCATCGGTGATACCGGCAACCCTTATTGAACCGGAGTTAATAACAGCATCGTGAGGTATTTCCCTCACTGTAACTGTTACATTTGCTGGGACATCAGTTTGAGTGTGCTTTCGGTCGTACACTTTGAATTTCAAATGATATTTTCCATCTTTGGTTCCCTGTTTCATTTGTATCATTCCTGTTTCCTCATTGAGCTTGAACCGAGGATGTTCAGCGCCTTCCCAATAGAATTTCTTATCCGGGAGATCCCAATCATCTAAGTCGTAGACATATACTCTACCTATTTCAGTATCTGGTGCTTGACCTTGATAATTATATGCAAATATTTCTTTCGAACCTGGTTGCATTTTATTGTCATTAACATCCCCGATCACTACAGTCAAGGTACTCGTACCAGTCATGGCAGGATTTCCGTGATCTTTGATAATAATTGGAATCAAGTATTCCTTTTGTTGCTCTCTATCGAATGATCGTAGTGATGCTACTATGGCCATTCCATCACCATTGGCACCTTTCTGATCTTGTTCAACTTTAAATGATGCTCTGATGATATCATCTGCACCAGGATCCAAGCGGAACTGGAATGGTGGTCCATTACTTTTAGACCTGTCATCATCATCAGTTGCAAGAATTTCAACAACCTTTCTCGGTGGAACATGTTCAGGTAGAACAGGCCTATAATCTTTAAGGAACGTGGGTGCATTGTCATTAATGTCTAGTACTATTACAGTAAGAGTAGCGGTAGCAGTCTTCGGCGGCACTCCATCGTCGATGGCTAAGATTTTAACTTGATGACGAGGAGTTTCTTCTCGGTCGAGAGATCGTTGTATGCTTACAGTGCCTTCTTGATTGATAGAAAATTGACGTTTCCTATCTGATGATCGATCAATAGCGTACGAAACTTTGCTTTTGCCGCCTTGATCGGGATCGGTGGCTTTGAATGTTTCTAAACTCTTTCCGACCTCGGCATTTTCAGAGACTGTTACTTCAATATTCGGTCTATCGAACTGAGGCTTATTATCATTGATGTCTCTAAGTTTGACCACAACCCAAGAGTAGGCAACATGATATTTATCATTATCGTTATCTTCTCCTTTGTCATTGACTTGTATCCTAAACCTGAATCCGTTACTTTGAAGTTGGTCTTCATAATCCAAAGGCTGAACAATTTTGAGCGATCCAGTACCATCATTATTTCGAACCATAGTAAATTTATCAGCACCATATCCACTATTTTCGATGACTTTATACTGGAATTTGTTAGTTTCGTCTTCATCATGAACGGTGACAGTTAAAATAGGCATTTCTGGTAAATTGGTTCCGTCAGTTTCATCAACTTCCGTGAACCATTCGTCTTTGGTGAATTGGGGCGGCATGTCGTTAATATCTTTGACTCTTATAGAAGCCGTTCCCGTACCTTTCAACCCCCCACCGTCCATTGCAACAACTTGTATTGAATAATCAGGAGTTCTTTCTCTATCGAGACAACACACAGCCGTTTTAATAACTCCTGTATCGGATTCTATTTCGAAAATCGGAGAACCAGTTTCTTCTTCAATTACATTCTTTTCAATCGAATAAACAAGTCTAGCATTTGTTCCTTCAGAAGGATCATCATAATCCACAGCTGTCATTGTCATGACCACCATACCGGCTGTGCCGTTTTCAGTAACATTTCCAAAGTAAACACCTTGAGGGAAAATGGGAGCATTATCGTTAATATCCTTAAGATTCACTTGAACATCAGCATATCCTACAAGTCCTTCCCCACCCTCGTCCTGTGCGAAAACAGTAAATCGCCATTGGGGCCGCCCGTTTGGTTGATCACGATCCAGGGGCTGAAAAAAGAGTTTTCATTGATTAACTTTCTATTTTCATTGATAGATAAATTTAATTTCTGAAATGAAAAGAGCTAAAAGCTATAATTATATGCATTATTGGTAAAGTAATTCATATAGCCCCAAGTAATTTTGGACTAAAGCAAAAAAATACAAATAAAATATCATCAGAAATACAGGCAAAAATTTGGATTCTTTCTGTGATATTGGACTAATAAGACAATATTGTGACCGTAGAACTACTATTATAGCAGAAACATAAGTCATGTCCTCAAACTTGTCACAATAAGTAGTCTGGCAATGAATTATAAAATATCACATATTACATGAGTTAATTTTTTGAAAATAACATATTTCTGAAATTCCTTACAAAACCAACATTCAACTCTTTACTTTCTCATAATAGTGTATAAGAAAAAAAAAACATGATTAATTATTAAAAATTACAGCTTTATCTAAAAATGTTTGTTTACCTTGAGAACAAATATTTCTCCAGTGGTCCTGTTGATGTCGAATTTACTGTTTGCAGGATTGTCAGGATCGATACCTTGACCCGTCAAGAAATAGACTATGTTCTGAGGTCGGTCTTTATCACCATCCGTAGCCGTTACCTGTAGCATACAATTTATATTATTTTAAACGGTTTACAAATAATATACTTAATCTAACGTTTTCCTTCAGTCAAATCATTATATGTAATTGAAAAAATAAGTGCTTAATAGTTTTCTAATTTTTTAAATTTAAATACCGTACATATTTAGTTTTCATACTTAAATGGAAACTTTGTAGATATACTGTAAAGCTGTGTTATTATTTCAGTATATGGTTTATCAATTTGATTATGAGTTGATCTCTATCCACATGTTATAAAAGATTATTTAAGGACATGTATTTTCTTCGTTTGGTATACGTTTTTTAACCTTTTTTAGAATTTTTTAACTCTTGTTTAGTGTCTAAGTGTCCAAAACACAAATTGAACATGGATCTCTGTAACCCACATATAAATAAAAAGACTGGCTGTCTATCAATCACATTGGGTACATACATCTTACATAGACATATTAAAAAAAATGATTTGTATGCAGGTACAGAAATTAAGCCCACAACCAAATTCAGAGTGATTTGTAATTGTTCACTCTGTTAGAAATGGATAAAAATAATGTGTCCTCATATAAGCGATTACAACTTATGGTATATATAATATAAATAAAGATATATGCAAACTCTAAAGAGTGACGGTAAATTATTATCAAATGAACAAAGAAACCCTCCGAAGCCCTCGGGAAAAAGATTCAAAAGATTTTTTTTAAATATTAAAATATCTTAGTTTTCAAATGATGTTTCTCGAACTGCTGGGAATTAAAAATTTATTTCTTTACTCCCCATTTTCAAATTAATTTTTTCAACTTCAGTTAACTTTTTTAGTTACTTTCTCAAAAACAAAAAAAACTGATGTAAAGTAGTTTGTGTGAGAATGGTAAAAAAAATATTAAGAGAAGTGAAACGGTTGATATCTTATTTGCAAGAGAAGATAATCCTTAGGGATGTTTATTTATGGTGATATAAAATTTTCTACGAAAATTCAAGATATTGTAATGCATTATATGGTTGCTGCTAAGAAAGTAAGTCTATAACTTATACTCGTATGTATAGATTTAAAAGAAAAAGCTTCAGGCAGAATATTAGTACACATACAGATTTAATACATTGCAACATGTTATAAAAAGTGCTTTGAAATAATAATGAAAAAACATCCCAAGACAACTTAGTATTATGGCATGTATATCGTGCATTAAAAATACAGGGTAAACCAGCTTAATAAATAAATCTATAAAAGGGTGTTCAACTATTTATTTTAACGAATATTTTAAGATGCTGATGATATTCTTCACGAATAACATACGCCGTACAATAGATTAAATGTTTCGTTGGTAAATTGATTTTTTTTTTCTTTGCGACTTTAATTCCAATAGATATAAACTATTATTCTGTGATTTATATCTGATCGTAATGTACGACGGTGTATTGAATTTACTAGACAACCTGTATGAATGGTCAACATGAACTGCGCCTTTCATAGATTTATCCTCTCAAAATAAAGATGACTCACCTTATTCGGAAAATATATTTAATTGGACTACACACATATAATAGTTTTATGATATTTTGATCTTCATGCTGAGTTAACATATATATTAATATTCTATGAAAAATATATACATAATAAATATAATACGCAATATTATAAATATGAACAAAAAAGCGAGTAAATTAAATTATAAAGGATTTTAAAGGGTAAAATAATATAAAGATATGAAGACTTACCGGATTAAGTGAATGGGAAAGATAAATAAAAAGAAAAATTATTGGGGGCTTTAGGAGTAATAGTAATGGTTATTACAGTAACTGAATTATTTTAGTAATAACACTTAACTTGATTTGGTTTACTAACAATTCTCGATTACATATCGTAGTTTAAAAAATGAATCATGTGAAGACAATAAATTATTTTGTTTCTATATAAAAGATACATTTACGCGACTTATTTAAAACACTTTAATAACTTTCATGTTATAAAACTTAGTCTTTAAATTGTTATACATATTTGAACTCTTTGATATTTTTATCCGCGAATGTGAAAGAAGTGATTTAACGTTCATAATAGTATTCAGTAAACTTTCAGCTTTTCAAATGAAGTTTAGTTAAATGACAGAAGTATAACTAATCATTACAATTAATAAGATTATTGTGAGTTCACTGATGTAAAGAATTTGTTCGATTATGACAGAAAAATGTGTTTCAGAATTACGAAACGAGAAATATACAACCGATAGATTATTAGATAATTTAAAGTTTTATATCGGCCATGACGTAGATTTGTTTTTAACCAATGGAAAATTGGTATGGCCAATGAAAGGTGGGTGATCATTTTATCTTGCGTTTCATTGGGAAAATTGTATCGAATAGATTGGTTAATTTAGAATAGCTGTCATGTCTACGTAATTTTGAATAGTAAGCTTGATTGGAGACCTGCACGAGACCGTACGGATGCGGTCCGGGGAGTTCTTCTTGCACCAGAGTCGTGTAGACGGGTCGTTCGAAGACCGGGGGCAGATCGTTGACGTCGTTGATGTGTATGATAACCTTCGTAGAGTTCTCGTTCAAGCTGTCCGACGCCACAAGTGTTAGCTCGTACTAGCGCAACACAAGACAAGCGGCTCAATATACAATTGTTTGACAGAACTATGTTTGCGCAACGCGCTCCTCTGAACTGTGAGCAAACACATTTCAAAGAAATCGTTTCGATCCGGTTCGAACGTATTTGTTTAAGACAGTGTCCTCGGGGAGGATAACAACACAAAATGAAAAAAATAATAATACAGAGGAGTAAATACAATAGCGATAATGGTTTTGATAAAAAAATATAATAGTGTATCGAAAACGCAGGATCAACGGGATATTTTGACTGAAATAGGATAAACAAACGAAAAAATAACATACATATATAATATTATAAAAAAAATTGCGAGCAGTACATACTTCTTACAAATAAAATGTTCATATAAATTCACACAAGGTAATAAATTAAATTAGTGCATAGAGAAATCGTGAGAAAAAAGTGCAAACATAATTTGGCAAATAAATTAAACAGTTCCTGGAAGGTTCATTCTTTCTGCATTAGTAATCAATTAATTTGAGTGAGGTGTATTGGTAAATATGGTAATTAGTATTGTCAGCAGTCGATCGAAATAATTAGTCAAATATAAAACGCCGAGCGTCCAGTCGGACGATGGCGGTGAAGATTCTGCTCGTGTTGATTAATGCTTATTGCCATCGGAATTTATATCCATTTGACGGCGATTATAATTCACAAGGCAGTGTCGCGAAAACTAAACGGCGCAACAAATTATCGCGGCGCGGATTTTCGGGCAATCCATTAAGCGGAAGGAGGCGAAGGCTCTGAAGCCGTTTCGGAAATATCCAACGGAATATTCTATGATTCCTTCTCGGGGAGAACAAGTCGCATTTATCATTCCCGGGCAACTTTCGGCGAATACAAATCATGCGCCCGGAGCGTTGAAGAAAGAAGTTGCCCTCAGCCCCGCGGGGCCAGCCTTCAAAACAATCGGAAGCTATCTTTCGCATCGTACCATTCTCGTGTTATGGATATTATTACACCCACGTATCCGATTTTATCTATGATATTGTCAAGGGGCATATTATTTTAATAACATTAGCAAATATAGTAGTTCGGGAAGTTTATACTAAATAATAATAATATAACTTCATAATCATTTGAGAATTTTAATTTATACTCGATTAAGTATGATAATATATTGATATCTTTAATATCGTTAATATACACAGCAATTGATTGAATTAACATGAATCGTTATTGAATACAATACATGGATAATTATCCCAATGTCAATGTAAGTTTCTGGTAAAAATACGTTGTTATCAATGTTGTTAAAACCCATGTTGTTAAAACCCATGTTGAGACAATTTCGTCAAAATATTGTAGTATTTTTGTTTCTTTATTAATTAATTAACCGTCTAATGACGGCATAATTTGGTAAAGCCACTAATTTTCCTAAGTAAAGTATCTAAATTAAAAAATAATTGAAAATAGATACAACCATAGTCTCCCCGGTTGACGTAGTTGGTTAGCAATCTGGGGAATGCGAGTTCGATTCCCCATGTGTAGGATTTAAAAAATCTGAAAAAACAGAATTGGATGCCCATTGGGTTGAGCAATTGGCTGACTAACGATTCTCGCGAAAAAAATAATCTGTCAAAACGTCTTCACATTGCGGAGATCCATATACTCAGAGTGGATATCTGCACACTGTGTAGATCCATATGCTCCAATTTGGGAGCGAACATGGTTTAAAAAATAGATACCACCAATGTAACATGTATTATGGCGAAGTTTTTTCAATATGCTGTAAAATTAATATTTTGTCACATCGAAGGTTTAAACAGCGGGAGGATGATAATAATATACATTCATGTATACCATTAAACATTTTTTTAATAATATGATGCACAAATTTCATTTAAAAATGGGAAGCAAATTATTCAAGTATTTGAAAGATTATGCTACATAATATTTTACGATTTATTTTATTATTTCCAGGGTGGCTCGCATTTGTTCTAGTGACCTCGATTAGTGATATTTCTTGTATTCAGGTAAGGAGTTGATCGAGTTGCGTTCTATTGTGTAATACAATTATAATAGGCTGAAACGGGGAGGGCCGACGCCATGTGGACATTACCAAAAACTCTATACAAAAGCCCGATGCTAGAAAAAGTTTTAACCGAGACTAAACTTTTAATGCTGTTTATTATAATTAGTTTTCACGTTCAACGAAATAATGTTACACGATATCATATTTATGTAAATATCATTTCCGGTGGGTAAGGCTTATCACACCAAGTTGTATTTATTTTAATATCAACTCTAGTATGATACTTGAATGTTAAATTATGTATAATATGTATATCAAAATATTAACGTAAATTATAAATTCATGATACGTATTTATCCAAAAGTACTGAGCTAACTTAATCCTCATATAATATAACATAGTAGTTTCGCGAGGAAAAGTTCTACCTACAGATATTTCTGTTTATTTACACGCCTTATTTAAAAAAGAAACAAACACAAAACAAACTACAATATATACGAAATAAAAAAAATCTACGATTAAAAGTACACATGGACAGTCAAAATACTGCAGCCTAGAAAATAAACTGGAAGCAAAATAAAATATAAAAATAATTTTGCAGGCGTCGTGTATTGAATGACCTGAAGAACTCGTTTCGGAAGGTTTCGATCGTCTTCCTCCGTGATCTGAGTGCGGTAGGTGGGGCGTTCGAAGACGGGTGGATTGTCGTTGACATCCTTCACGTGAATCACAACTGTCGTGTAATTTTCCTTCAAGTTGTCTGATGCAGCCAGCCGAAGCTCGTACTGCGAAGTACATTTATATGCCCAACAATGAATAACAGAATAAGTATCATTATATAATACAACTTGTATCGTCAAATGTAATATTACAGATGCAGTTCTAGATGACGAAGAAATTCCTAGATACGACAATTATTACAAAGAAATGTTTTTATTTGTTGACAAATCCAGCTGTAAATATAATACATACGATTGATAAGATAATCACACATTAACATTGATGGAAGTACAGGTTACTGGCAAATATTTATAAATTGTTGTAGATTTTTGTATTTATTTAATAACTAAATACTCTTAGCATACATCTTATTTTTATCACATGTCAAAAGGTGCAGAAGTGCTCTAAGATTTATGAAAACTTGAATTGAAAATTCATTATTAAAACTCATCCATAATAACAGAGACGATCTTGATTATACCTGCCAGAATTACAATGATACTATCCGAGAAGAATTGTGAAAAATCTGATATACGAAGCCAGAGGTGAGTGTTTTGTCTGCGCATTTTCGTGATTCTGTTGTTTATAGTTTTTATGGTGACACGCAGTATGATTATGTCTAATATTAGTCTCTTATTATCAAACTCAAGTTATAAAACCACGATAAGCAAAAATATTTTTTATGGTGATTCTATTTTAGTAAGTTTAGAAATATATATAGCAATGTTTTATTTATATTCATCACAAAGCGTATATTTGTAGCGAGGGCAAAGCCTACAATGCGTGGCTTCTCTACTTCACACACCAGAGAAAGTAGCTGTTTGCTATACACGGTAAAAGGAATGCGTACTATATATTTAATATTATATCATTTCGAACCAACGTATAAATTTCAAAACGTAACTATTGTTCACTTTAAATTTAGATACGGTGTCGTTTAATTGCCAATTAAGTACGTTTTCGTAATACTAATGATGACTCGGAGACTTTTAAATGAAGAAGCTTTTTGTTGATAAAGAAAGTTTAGTCATTTTTAAACAAAAGGATATAAAAAATCTTTCATGAATTTTGTCGAAAACAAAGATCAAAAAAAGTTTTTTTTTGTAAAAACTTAATGTAAAACAAAGATTAGCTTAGCCAAAAAATCTTTATTGGAACATTTAAAAAAACTTTGTGTTGACTTTTAAAATAAATTGATTAAACATGCTTGCCCGGTTGATTTTTCACATTTTTTTTATATAAACGAGAATCACTGGGGACCAATTCAAACTTATCTGCGAAGGAAAATCGTTTTCCGATGTAATAATTACGTTTGCACAATACTTTAATCACTGAATACTATGAAATACCTATTAACCCAACCAAAAGTTGGCTTAAAGTTAGAGTTTCTCTGCAATGAGAAATAATGTAAAATGAAAATAATGCTCAGATGTGAGTTTTATGAAATAATTAACGACTTAAGTTGAAATTTCAAATGTTCGTAATAACAATGTGGGTATATATTTTGCAATATCGAAAAAAATGGAAATATTCCATGTAATCAAAAATTTTATACACATGTATAATATAATATGTTGATTTTTTAGTGAAAAAAATGCATACTGTGTATTCAATGCTCGACATATTGCGAGAAATATTAATCGGATGTTAAACAGAATAAGAATCTCATGATAAAATATCTTTTATCATAAAAAATCATTCGAGTCTATAATTATATATATGATTATTGAGTCAGTTTTATTGTACGATAAAAAATTGTAAGAATAAAGAAGTCTTTTCAACGAGACTTTTATCACGATAAATGAAATACTAGTAATTCATCAACTGCGGTTAAAGAAAGCCAATCTAATCCTTTAGACATTGAAAATTTGAATAGCGCATTAAAACATTTTTTATGGTGGAAGAAACGTAAGGAAAGAAGAAATATTTGTATCCTGAAATAAAATAATATTATTATATATAACTGATTCAATTTGTGTATAATATTTATGGTTAAAAAAACTCATAAGCAAACATATATAGGAACGATTTATCGATAGAAAATTTGGTTTTATATCTAGAATTAGTTTTAAGGGTTCACAATGTTAGAAGCAAATAATGTCATATTGATTTGAAATTGCAAAAAAATAGTACTTCGATATATTCTACTCTATTGGACGGAAAGATTAAGAATGTGAAACAAGTGAAAGATGAGACATACAACAAGAGCATGAATTTTTACCATTTCCGTTCTAGAAATGTGTCAAACAGGACTGTGGAGTCGGATGAAAATTTACCGACTCCGACTCCGGCTTTATTTTATAACCCGACTCCGACTCCGACTCCAACTCTTGACTGACTTGAATTTACTGCGTCTAATGTATTTTCCACTTTGTCAAACAAAGAATACGATACAAATTAATAATTACGATGGCTTATCGTATAAAATTGTTATTTATATTGACTTATTAATAATGGATACAGATATAAATACAAAAAAAATATCCTAGAAAATAAATAAAAACCCTAGGAATCTAAGTGCAGGAATTTACTATTTG